>AYEL01087497.1:0-85355 GCA_000484575.1 Olivierus martensii | reverse complement strand
AATAATAATATTACAGTATTAAATAAATACAATAAAATACAAACTTAATTAGATTAAATAAATTTAAAATTTAATATTAAATTTAAAAAAAATTAAATAAAAAAATATCTACATTTAAAATTATAACTTAAGAGAATAAACATGAATATGTATCTTTAAATAAATGCTTAAAATTTAATGTACATTACTAAATATAGTACAGCTTTAATATTTCAAGTCCCATTCATTCAAGATTATCTTCAATCTTAGGCAATATGCCTAAATCATTATACAGTGGTACCTTTGTTAACGATGGTAATCCGTTCCACGATTACCATTCAGGATTAACCAAAACTGCAATATAGTACAGCTTTAATATTTCAAGTCCCATTCATTCAAGATTATCTTCAATCTTAGACAATATGCCTAAATCATTATACAGTGGTACCTTTGTTAATGATGGTAATCCGTTCCACGATTACCATTCCAGGATTAACCAAAACTCTCGTTATCCAAGTCACCATTTCCGATAAGATTTAATTGAAAATTCATTAATTTGTTCTGGCTCCTCACCACAACCATAGTAAATATTAAAAATACAGATTAAATGAGTCAAAATAAATGAGTGAAATATCAAATAAATGATATTTTCCATATTATGGAAAATATCATTTATTTATTATATTTGCTATAAAAAATTAACATTAATAAAACGAATTGTTCATGAAAACAGTTTTTATCAATCTTCAACTAGAAGGACAATTGGACTCATTTCAGAGTTTTTGACAAATGAATCGTAAACACTGATTAGCAGCTTATAGATTCAAAGATTATTATACAGATAAGATTTGATTTTGATTTTTGATGGTGATAAAAAAAATAACGATTAACAACTGTGCTGACGAATCACGTGAGGCAATGATGAGCTGTTTTACAGATCTCTATTTTATCAGAAGTTCACATAATCAGGAGTTGTTAACCAAGAGATTTTTTTCTTATAGCTATTCATCATTAACCAAGTATATTGTTATCTGAGACCATCGTTAACCAAGGTACCACTGTATTTGTCATTTACAGAATTGAATTTAGTTGAAATCATTGTGCTCACATTTTTCAAGTATTTGTTTCAGTTTGTTAGCTCTGTTTTATATATATAAACAAATTAAAATAAAATTAATTATAATTAAAATATTTTATTTATTATTATTAAAGATATGAAATAGATAATGAAAACTGATAGCATTGTATTTTTAAAATATGTAAATGATATCATGCTATATAAGAAGATAAATGATATTGATTTAGAAACAATTTTGTTATAATGATATATACTGGTAATTAATAGCAATATTATTTTCTCTAAAGATATAGATCCACTGGATTCAATAATGGATTTCCAAAGAAATTGCCAAAGTACTTAGAAATTGAACTGATGATAAATGCAAACTAAAATAAAATGCACACAATATAAAAAAGTTTGATTGAGTAAAATAATGAAGTTATTCTTGATCTAACTGAAAAAATTAATATACAGTATATTGACAAGGGGAGGACACAGCTGACCCCCCACCGATTTTGATCCGCTTGCGTATGGTGAAAATACATCAAAAATGAGTGAATACGTGTCCAAGCTTTTCATTGAATATGGCCTTCTAATAGTATTTTTTAACATTTGAAAAATCGAACTTTTGATAATTCAGCTTAAAAGAGATGGATAGATAACAGATCATCAGGTGCACAGATGGCGCACTCGATAAATACGTGGCTTGTAATCAGAAAGTAGTGGGTTCGAATCCGGGTTGATGTGCATTTTTTTTTTATTCATCGAAAAATTATTTTTTATTTTTCATTTTATTATTTTTATATACTGTACGTTTTAATTTATTTTAATTATTATTAACTTTATATATATTGAAAATATTCAAATTTAATATGAGTTTTAGGGTCAAAAAGAAAAAGTATGGCGACTTCCCTCGACCCACTACCCAAATTGGCATACCTTTTCATTGAAGGTTTCAAAGTTGTGCTCCTATTTCTAGTGGTCTCACAAAATTTTTGTCGTGACCATTCGATTCTACGGATATACTTTGGTTATCAAAATTTTTCTCTCTAATTCTTATCTCATTACGTTTCCTGAGAAAAAAGGGTTGTACGGGTAATAAGATACACCCTGTATATTAAAAGTTTATTGATAACTTTATCAATCGTTTCACTCATTAGTTGTAAATAAAAATAAGCATTTTCAGATCTCTTTTCTCAAACCGCACTTTATGAAAGTGCAGCAGAAAGAATGAGTGTTCTACTACCTTATTTTTTAATTATTTTGTTCAAAGCAATAAAAAAAAAATACAAACATTTTTATTAGGCAAAATTACTTTTTTTAGTATAGATAAGTGTCTCGTTAGATAAGTGTTCATTAAAGGAATGATTTACGTTTATATGTTTTTACAATTATTCTCACTTTTCTCTGGCCTTTTTTAATATGTTTCAATTATTTCCAAAACAGTTTATAAAAATATAACTAAAATTGTTTAAAAATTTAAGTAATATATTTTCATCAAGATACATATTTATAATATATAAAAAAAATTCTCTATAAAAAATATTAATTTTTTTTTTAATTTATATATATTTTTATTATATAAAAAAAATTCTCTATATTATAAATATAGCAATAAAAAATGATAAAAATAAAAAAATAATCTTCCTAATAGATCAGAGATCGCAACAGTTAAAGTGATGATAACTATTGTTTTTCCTCAGACATTTTATCATAAGATAAATAACTTTAATTCTATTTAATTGGTAAATCAACAATATTTTATGATATATTTAAAAATTCAAACCAATTTTAAAACTTTCTAACTAATTTTATAAATTATTTAGAATATTTTTTAAAGAAAATAAAAAGATTTGAGCATTAGTTAATGCATGCGCGCTTACTTTTATACGATTTTCACACGCGAGTATAAAAAAAATTGTATGTTATGCATGTAGATTCTTTCTTCCGAAATATATTTTTAAAAGAGAACAATTTGATAAAATAAATTGTATTTTAATTAATAGTTAAATTACATGTCTCTTTACCTTTGTACTCAGACCAGTTTATATTAATAACCGATATCAGATATCAATCTACTGAATGTGCATTCAATAACTTGTCTGTAGGCTGTTGCATCTGACAAAAGGCTCTTTAATATGCTTGAAATTATATTAGAAAACGATGTTTTAGCTTATTTTGGCATGTTTTGCACATTTATAATAGCTGCATCGCTGATTTGGAAATTCTTCA
The DNA here is from genome assembly GCA_000484575.1 of Olivierus martensii. Classification (NCBI taxonomy): domain Eukaryota; kingdom Metazoa; phylum Arthropoda; class Arachnida; order Scorpiones; family Buthidae; genus Olivierus; species Olivierus martensii. Next base: position 82,084 of record AYEL01087497.1, on the reverse strand, counting down.
ACTTTTTGAGAATTCATCTGTTTTCGAAATACAACTGTGATTTGAAAAGATATGGACAGTGGGCAGTTATCACGGGAGGAAGTTCAGGAATAGGAAAGGGATACGCCATCGAATTAGCCAAACTCGGATTGGATATCATGGTTATCAGCAACGAATTAGAAGCTCTGAAGGAAACAGCTGAAGAAATCAAGTTTCAATATGGCGTTCGGTGCTGCTACATCCACGTTGATCTCACTGAAGAATCAGTTTTCGAATTCTTATCCAAGAGTTTGACAAATATGGATATTGGTATTTTAGTTAACAGTGCGGGTATTGCTGGCAATATGTCTTGCTATTTTTTAGACGAAACCGATAGCGATGTTTATCGATTGATAGATTTGCATATCAGAGCTGTGGTTCATATGACCAGATTGATTTTGCCTTCGATATTAACAAGAAAGAAGGGTGCCGTAGTAAATATATCGTCCATAGTCTCGCTGGCTCCTACTCCATATTCCAGTTTATATTCTTCTTGTAAAGCATTTTCGGATCGTTTTACCCGTGCCATATCTTACGAATATAGGTACGAAAATATAAACATCCAAAGTCTCACACCTTGCGCTGTTTGGACTAAGATGGTTCAGCAACTGAACAAAAAAATTCCAAGTTTGAAACTATTCAGTATCGATAGAGATCGTTTCGTGAGAAATGCCATTCCAACTATAAATGTTACAAATCATACTACTGGTTATTGGCTAAACGATATTACCTGGTACGTTTATTTCCTTACTCCTTACTTTCACAAGTTGACGTTCAGGAATGGATCAAATATCGGATCGGAAAAGAAAAATGTTTGAAAAAATGTATTAAAATAGTTCAATGTTACAAATTTAATTAAAAATTTGTTTTTTTTAATAACATGCACACTTGATTTATAAATTTTTTTATTTGTCTTAGCAGATATGATCGAAATTTGATTTTTGGCAAACTAAATTGATCTTCGTTTTTGTATTCAACTGTTTCTTGTTTCTACTTGTGCGAGAATAACTGGTATTCTTAGTTTCAACCCAATATAAATTATTACGATTTAATCTGTACAGTATCATAATACAGAAAGATTAAACTGAAGAAAATAAAAAATAATTTTAAATTCACAACATGAAACCGCAGTTGCACGGTAAGATGGAGCCATTTTAGTTTTTCCTTAATAATCTTTGAACTGTTGGATTGATTTCTATGAAATTTTGTATGATGTCAGTATAATGAAGATGGCTTTAATCATACATTTTTACAATCGTTTATCTTTACTCATTCCAAAATAGCAAGCATGTAAAAATAATAAACAATTAGTTCTTCTAGAACTTATTGCATTTTATTATGTTACTCCTCTTTGAAGAAATCAAACAATACTAGAATTAAGTTAGGTTAGCTTAGTTAGGATAAGCCGCCATATCCTCATGAGATATTCTATATCTGGAGGCGGCCACATATAGAACCCATCACGTTCTGGCCAACACCATAATGGGGTTAACCAAATGGTTAAAGGATGGGGTTAAACGGGCCGGACCCGGTCCTCTCCTGAAAAACTGGAGATGTGGGACTCGGATTTGAACTCGGATCCTCCAGTGTGGTAACCCAAATCCCTACCACGCTGCCACACTAGAATTAGAAGAAATAAAAGTATTTTCACTAGCAATATAATGTTTTCCATCTTTCTAATTAGGCTGTTATTTTTTTATAAAATAGTTTTTAGTGATAACATTAGATATTTTCCTCACAGTTTTCCTCAAATCATTAGATAATAACTGCTTTTGATCAGTTTTATTTTAAAGAAACTTACTTGTTAGAGTAATTTTGCCATGTTAAATGGATTTTTGTGGATTAGGAATAGAAAAGAGATAACAACTATTCTTCATTACTTCTCTGACAAGACTGTTCGGTAAGTACTCCTCTTTAATTGAAAACGAGAGAGAAACTTAGTATATTGAGCAGAGCTTTGAACATTAGAACTTGATCAATTTTCATATGAACATTAAATCGTAAAAAATTACTGATTGTGAACAGGATTATTTAATTCATAGACAGATAACATACGGAAATCAACGGATCAAATTTAAGGTCGAGTGCATGAATACACATACCTGGTTCTCAAAAATCAGGCAGTCGATAGTTCCGACTTAAATGGATAAAAAAGTGAGAAGTTTAATTTGTGGAAACTGTTAAAAATCATTATTTTTCGATCATTTGAGTATAAAATGTGGAGAAATTTGTCATAGTTATTGCAAAATTATATTGAAAAGGGAATCAACAAAAACAGTAGCCCCAAAATTAACAGATTTTTAATGTTAGTCTAATTTCGATGAAAATCAGCATCTACTGTAAGCTTAGTAGTTTTCTGAGGTAGAGAACAAAGTTATTTTATATTTAATATATATTTTATAGATTTATTTGCATTTACTCTAAGTTATCTAAATTCTCTCTTTTTTCTCTCCAGTTTTATCTCAGTACAGAAAATTGAAATTTGTTATTATTGAATGATATAAGAGAATACATAGAAAAATTTTATCTTAGCATACGAGATATTCTGATAATATTATTCAACATTAAATGCTTATTATTTAATGGACGTTATTCAATAATTCGTTGTTACATCATATAACTGTTTCTCAGTTATAAATGTGTTAAATGGTTTATTATTCCTGAAGAAGTTCAGTGGTTATGCTATCATATTAGTCAATTTTAATTGAATATTATTATTACTGTTGATAGATTAAAGGACCCAAGGAAAAACCTGAAGAAATCATCAATCAGTATAATGCTACTGCAACCATATTAATATTTTTAAAAGAATTTTTGAATTTTTTTCTATCCTTATCTAATCTATAACTTAATTACTTATGTAGTATTAAAGTCTTCCTCTCTACATTCTGCAGGGACTGTCATAGTAATGTTTTTATTAATAAATTTGCATATGAAAGTAATTACGAGCAAGACGAACTTATTGACCTTGGTACTATAGTATATACAGAATATATAAGATAAAAAATATGTAAATATTAAAAGTTTGTTGCTGACTTCAATTTTTTCACTCATGAGTTGTAAATAAATAAGAATTTTCAGATTTCTTCCCTCAAATTACACTTTCATAAAGTGTCTGTCATGATTGTTTTTATGTACAAAATGGCAACATTGATAATATCATATTACTGTACTACTGAGGTGGCAACACTCACTAAGATCGCAAGAATATTTAAGTGCGTCTCTCTTAGTGTGGCAGCACTTTTTTCTTGGCACCTGGTCGTTCTACGCGTTGTATCACTACCTGTACTTTATGTAAATATGTATGAGTTAAACTGGTAAATATAATCCAATCGCATCTTGTATTAATCTACTAAATAAACAGCATATCAGTGTGGTTTGATGAAAGAGATGGAAGGATCTTATTTCAGTAGCTTAATTTTAGTTATTTTGATCAAACGCAGTGAAAAATACAAACATTTTTAATAGGCAAAATTATTTTTTTAGTAAGGATTATCTCGTTAGATAAGTGTTCATTAAATGTGATGAAAGAGATGGAAGGATCTTATTTCAGTAGCTTAATTTTAGTTATTTTGATCAAACTCAGAAAAATACAAACATTTTTAATAGGTAAAATTATTTTTGTAGTAAGGATTATCTCGTTAGATAAGTGTTCATTAAATAAAAGATTTAAATTTATATAATTTAAAATTATTTTCAGTTTTCTCTGGACGTTTTCTGTGTTTTTATTATTACCAAAATAGCTTACGAAAATTTAACCAAAATTGTTTTAAAATTTAAGTAGCCTACTATCATCAAGATGTATATTTATAATATAGCGAAAGAATTTTCTTTCCCTATATTATAAACATAGCGATAAAAACATGATAAATTCAAGTCAAATGCAGTTTCCTAATTGATAAAATGCCATCCGTGATAATTTTAGTTTTTTCTCCGACCTTTTTTCATAAGATAAGTAACTTCATTTCTATTCAATTGGTAAATCAGCAATATTTTATGATATTTTTAAAAATTCCAATCAATTTTTAAACTTTTAAATTGACTTTATAAATTATTTGGAATACTTTTAAAGGTAATAAAAAGATTTAAACATTCGATTTTGTATGGAAGGGACAGGTCCATTCTGATTTAACTTGATTCTCACTACAAGTACCTGATTGTGCAACCTATCAACTTCCGGCAAGCACAGCTCCTACGAGGTGTAGGCAAAACTTTTTGCAATGAACTGTACCTTATGCTTGTTAACAGATTCTAGATTCTTTCTTTCAAAATCATTTAAAAGAAATCAATTTGCTGAAATAAATTATATTTTAATTAATATTTAAAGTACATGTCTCTTTACCTTTGTACTCAGACCAGTTTATATTAATAACCGATATCAGATATCAATCTACTGAATGTGCATTCAATAACTTGTCTGTAGGCTGTTGCATCTGACAAAAGGCTCTTTAATATGCTTGAAATTATATTAGAAAACGATGTTTTAGCTTATTTTGGCATGTTTTGCACATTTATAATAGCTGCATCGCTGATTTGGAAATTCTTCAACTTTTTGAGAATTCATCTGTTTTCGAAATACAACTGTGATTTGAAAAGATATGGACAGTGGGCAGTTATCACGGGAGGAAGTTCAGGAATAGGAAAGGGATACGCTATCGAATTTGCTAAACTCGGACTGGATATCGTGATTATCAGCAACGAATTAGAAGCTCTGAAGGAGACAGCTGAAGAAATCAAGTTTCAATATGGCGTTCGGTGCTGCTACATCCACGTTGATCTCACTGAAGAATCAGTTTTCGAATTCTTATCCAGGAGCCTGACAAATATGGATATTGGTATTTTAGTTAACAGTGCGGGTATTATTGGTAATACACCTTGCTATTTTCTAGACGAAACCGATAGCGATGTTTATAGATTCAGGCAATATGCCTTGCTATTTTTTAGACGAAACCGATAGCGATGTTTATCGATTGATAGATTTGCATATCAGAGCTGTGGTTCATATGACCAGATTGATTTTGCCTTCGATGTTAACAAGAAAGAAGGGTGCCGTAGTGAATATATCGTCCATAGTCTCGCTGGCCCCTACTCCATATTCCAGTTTGTATTCTTCTTGTAAAGCATTTTCGGATCGTTTTACCCGTGCCATATCTTACGAATATAGGTACGAAAATATAAATATCCAAAGTCTCATACCTTGCGCTGTTTGCACTGAGATGGTTCAGCAACTGAACAAAAAACTTCCAAGTTTGAAACTATTCAGTATCGATAGAGATCGTTTCGTGAGAAATGCCGTTCAAACTATAAATGTTGCAGATCATACTACTGGTTATTGGCTTAACGATATTACATGGTACGTTTATTTAGTCATTCCTTACTTTTACGGAGTGATTCAAGAATGTATCCAATATCGGATTGGAAAAAGAAAAATTTTTTAAGAATCTATTAAAATAGTTATCATAATTGTAGTTCAGGAATAGGAAAGGGATATGTCATCGAATTGGCCAAACTCGGATTGGTTATCATGATTATCAGCAACGAATTAGAAGTTCTGAAGAAATCAAGTATTTTTAACTATAAATGTAATTAAAATTTGTTTTTTAAAAACATACACACTTGCTTTATGAATTTTTTACTTATCTTAGCAGATACGATTTAAATTTGATTTTAGATGAACTAAATTGATCTTCGTTTTTGTACTCAACCGTCTCTTTTGCTACACTGCGAGAATACCTGGATTCTTACGTCGGTATCACATTATACTATCACGTACTGATTTTGAACCGACGCGACATCGGTTTGAATATCTCTTATCACACAAAACGAGTTTTCAGAAGCGATATTGCAACGATATCGTGAGTATAATAAACAAACGTGGTCGCCACATGTCTCGCTAAAGCTGTAATTTTGATGTTGGCTGCAGAAAAACTGGAATCACAAACATAATAGCAAGAAATATGTTAAAAAATGGATTAAGAAGAGAATTGCTCTCAAGTTGGGAGTTTGGAATTTCGTATCACCACTGCGTGCTTTCATTTCCTTGTAAGTAACGTGCTATTCGAGCTTAATGTTGATTGGATATTGTATGCGACGAATCGTTTAAAATTCGGACAATGACCGAAATAAAAATCATGTCGCTTCATTGCCATGTAGCAATTGTAAGTAATATCACATTACACGATTTTCACTCAATTCTTTTTGCATCCAATTCGCATCCGTTGAAATCGCATGGAAATCTCATTGTGTGATATCGGCCTTAGAGTTTCAACCTAATCTAAATTAGCATGGTTTAATCTGTACAGTATCCTAGTACAGAAAGGTTAAACTTTATCACTTCATTATACTAAAAAAATTTAAAAAAATAATTTTAAATTCATCATATGACATGCAACTGCATAGTAAGATGGAGTAGATATAATATTATTAAATAAGAAGCATTCAATATAATATAAATTCAATTTAAATTATATTAAATATATATTATTTCAGAAAGAAAGTATTATTAGGATTTTAATTATTTTTAAGTGTAAATATTTAAGCGATTAAGTGCAATGTTTTAAAAATATTCAGCTCTTTACATAATATTTTTCCATAATATTAACTATACGAGTAGAGATTGTTTTTACTTTTTTAATAAAATAATTATAGAGTATATCGTTCTCATAATTAATACTAAATAAGATACTTGTACATTAAAATTTATTATAAATTATCTCTTATACAACTACATTATTTCATGCATTCATCATGTATTAATGCTGTTATGCTAACAGTGTTGTCAATGCTTTGCGTGTGCTAATATTTCAGAAAGAAAGTATTATTAGGATTTTAATTATTTTTAAGTGTAAATATTTAAGAGATTAAGTGCAATGTTTTAAAAATATTCAGCTCTTTCCATAATATTAACTATACGAGTAGAGATTGTTTTTACTTTTTTAATAAAATAATTATAGAGTATATCGTTCTCATAATTAATACTAAATAAGATACTTGTACATTAAAATTTATTATAAATTATCTCTTATACAACTACATTATTTCATGCATTCATCATATATTAATGCTGTTATGCTTACAGTGTTGTCAATGCTTTGCGTGTACTAAGAAGAAGCGAAATAAAATCAATAAATTATCCAATTCGTGAATTTTAATACAGTTTAAATAATTATCCATTATTTCAATTTATTAATATGTTCAAGTGAAATATTAAACAGAAGAAAAAATTTAATTTCGTTCTAAAATAAATAAAATAAAGAAAATTCTTTGTAAACTTCCATCAAGACTTTTGAGACATATTATTATTATTTTTAACTTTTCTGAGGAATCCAATTTTTAATGTTTAGTGCCATCTAGTGCTGGGTAAAGTAAATGTTTTTATATTATATTTTAAATTTTTAGAATATGTCTTACTATATAGTTATAATTGCAATATATTCCACAATATTTTATAATTGTTTTAAATAAATCAATTTTAATTAATAATTTTTTTTTAAATCAGTTAATTGTAATTATTATTAAATTATTTTTAAATTTTTAACGATTTATAAAATCTTTACAATACAGATGGCGCTACGTATGGTTTACGCATTCGTGATTTATAAAAATGAACAAAAATTGTTATTAAATTAAAAATGTCGATAATGATTTTTAAAACTGATAAATAATTATTATATTGTAGGAAAAATGCCATAAAAAAATAATTTTAAATTGATAATTTCGCAATAAAAATTATATCATACAAAAATGTTTTCATCCATTCAAAAATTGTGTCAGAACTATTTAAACAAACTTAAAAAATATGCAAGAAAATATTCCACATATGATTAATCTCACTAGTAGATCAATGAGAGTCAAAGAGATTACAGCCATATCCAAAAAAAATTTTTAATAAAATATTTAATATAGACTCTACATTTTACACGTAGGAGGACACTACTACAGAAAAATGGGTTCGCTAATTATATCTTATTATTAAAATAAAACTGCTAATAGAAACATAAAACATATTTTTTATGATAAGAATTTATTTTTTTAGCCACCAAAATTTTTTTCTGGCTCTAAAAGTTGGACTCTAAAAGTTGGATGGTTAAAACATGTTTGAAGATAAGAAATCTCGAACTGTGATATATATACATATAGTATTCTTTCTGATATAAAAAAGGTTAATATATATAAAGTGGTACCTCGGTATACGACCTTAATCCATTTCAGATCCTTGGACTTATACCAAACGAATTTTTCCCATAAGAAATAAAGGGAACATGATTAATCCGTTCCCATGAAAAAAATCGCATTGTTATTGGGATATTATAACATTGATGGGGTTGTATAAAATAATTTAAACACTGCTTAATACTAAAATATATAAATACAAAAGCAATTACAATAGATGAAATAAATTAAAATTTAACCTCACTACCTTGCTGAGAAAAGTCGAGTGCCTACTAGGATGATGCTGAGAAGAGATGAGATGTTATGTTTGGAAGGAGAGTCCGCTTCCAATAAAACTTCGGGAATCTGAAATTCTGGTGGTTTTTCTCATTCTATGCTCTGGCTCCTTTCTCTACATAGACTTTGCTGAGGTTCACCAGGTTTGACTTTTACTAAAAATATGTCCAAAGAACTTTGCTTCTGCCTCAAGATATTTCGAAAATATGACATTGTCTGGTCATTCCAGACAATGCTATTACGAGTTGTTTGGGCTTTGTTGGAGTGTTACTTCTCTGCAAGTTTTATATAAGGAATATGTTTTTAAGAGAACACACAAAAGATTCATACAAGTTCTTGCATTCGAATCGGTCGTATACCAAACAAACTTTTTCGCATCCAAACAGGTATACCAAGTTGGTCTTATTCCAAAGAGGACGTATACCGAGATACCACTATATATGACCTTCTTTCCGCCATATAAAATATTGACACATATATACATGGATATATATATGCCAATATTTTTTAACGTATGTAACGTATGGATCCCAAATATTGAATCGCACCTTCGGGGAGGGCACAAAACAACAAAAACTTAGTATACGCTTCTGAAAACCAATCTTTCATAAGTACAGTTATCGTAGATTCCATCTTGGATTCCACACACTGTATTCTGATAAATATTTGCATAGAATATTTTCTGGAAGGAGGCAAAGCAAAGACCTTTTTGTAAGAAAGTTACTGATTTTTTGCTAAAACGAAAATTAATAATGTTTAATTAATTTCATAAAATATAACTAATTTCGTGCACTCTTTCGAAAATATACGAAATAATCACGAAAGAGTGCACTTAAAATTTGGCAGTCGGTGTCCAAACGAATACTTTTCTCGAATGTAATTGTCAGATTAATAATATTTAACTTATAACCAAAGTTACAACGAGTTGAGTTTCGTCCGTGGTGACTCCTGCAATAAGTAAGTCTATTTTTCTCATTCATTCAATAGTAAATATTTTTCCTAATATGTTTGGAGTGATTATAGCCTAACTAACTTCTCTGAATCCATTTCTGTTCCTCAATATCATTCAGAATTATTGTCAAAAAGCAGAAACTATGACAACTTCAAATATATTTAAAATTTGTTTTAATTCAAACATGGAAGAATGCAATTATTAATGTTTAGTTCTTCAAAAATGTTTTGGGTCTATGGTTGTAAAAAATAAATACTACAACCAATATTCTGCTTGGCATTGGAAGAATTATATTGTTTGAATGTATTCGTGTATCTCTTATTTTATAAAACTTAGATATGAACTTTAGCAGATCGATAATGATCGTTTTATGGTAATGCTTGTTTGCAATTAATTTTCAGTGCAATAATTTTGAAAAACAATTGATTAATTGCATGCAAAATTATGTGACAATAATTGCGTTTATTTCTTTCGCCATTTTAAAACAAGAATTATGATAAATTAGATCTATTTTTAATGTTTTTTTTCTCACTTAACAAGTATCAGACAAAATTTATAGCATTACGTATAATAATCTTATCTTTATGAACTTTCACCTTTTAATTTATCAGCGATTTCATGTTTATTCAAACACAGATTCACATGAATTATATGTATCTGACAAACACTTCAATGCCACAACTGTAACTTGGCATTTTTTAAGCTTGGTTAAGCTACACCGTGTTTTAAAATGTTAAAAATAATAGAAGAAAGCTATATTTTAGCATATTTTGGCATATTTTGCACGGTTTTACTTGTTGTGTCTATGTTATGGAAATTATTTAACTTGTTAAAGATTCATCTCTTCTCCAGATGCTCATCAAATTTAATAAAATATGGAAAGTGGTCAGTTATCACCGGAGGAAGCTCAGGAATATTAAAGGGATATGCTATCGAATTGGCCAAACTTGGATTCGATATTATGATCATCAGTAACGATTTAAAGCTTTAAAAGATAGAGTTAAAGAAATAAGGAATGATTATGGTGTAAGATGTCGTTATATCTACGTAGATCTTACTGAAGAAACTGCATTCGAATTGCTATCCAAGGGCTTGTGCGATATAGATGTTGGTATTTTGATCAATTGTGCAGGAATTCCAGGTAATTTTCCAAGTTATTTTCTAGAAGAAACAGATATTAATACATATAAAATGATGGCATTAAATATTAATGCTGTAGTACACATTACACGACTTATTTTGCCTTCAATGCTAGCCAAGAAGAAAGGTGCCATCGTTAATATCTCATCAATGACATCAGCCACACCGTTTCCATGCGTAAGTGTGTATTCAGCTTCCAAAGCATTTTCAGATCGCTTTATTCGTGCTCTTTACTATGAAAAACAAAGTAAAGGAATCAGTTTTCAATCTGTTACTCCAAATATTGTTTTAACCAGAAGGACTCAAGATATATTTATAATCATTCCAAAGTTGAAGAACTTCTGTCAGGATGCAGACTGTTTTGCTAGAAATGCTGTGAAAACTATAAGCCATACAAACAAATCACACTACTGGCTATTGGTTAGATGAATTTAACTGGTATATAAATGCAAATATTCCTTTTTTTTTTATTTGGTTTTATCTTATTGAATATTTGTTAAAAATTTTGAAAAAGAAATAACACTAAAATCTTGAAAAAATCTTTATTTCTCGCGAAGTTAATAGTTATAGTAGTTCATTCGATATAAAACTTTTAAGAAAATATATTGTGTGATAGATATAATGTCATTTTAGCATAAAATTGGTAAAGAGACCCCTTAAAGGGTTGCAAGCATAAGGCCGTGTCCCACGTGCAAGCGACGGGATATTCTACGATGCGATACTACGAGAGATAGAAAACAAACCATTAGACATAACCTCGGCGCGCGTCCTACGTTTAACCGTAGCGCCGCGTAGCATCGCCTGCTGTAGACGAAATACGAGTATAAACTACCGTAGTTTGTTTTCTGAAGCGATAGAGTCATAGAGGCAAATTAACATGGCTACCGAGTTCGATAAAAAAAGAACCTGTATTATAGAAAATGAGATGCTGATTATGGTAATTTTTATTTACCATTTAGTAAATAAATAGTGGGAGGATATTTTATTATAGACGCTACAGAAGCACTTCTAGTGGGTCAACTGTCGCTCATAATGTAGCATCGCATTTTAAGTATCTCATCGTATAGCGTCGTGTCCCATGTATAAGCGACACGACGCTGTACGATTAATAGGCTAGTTTCATTAGATAGGCTATAGCCGCTCCAAATATATCGTGTCCCATGTATAAGCGACACAACGTTGCACGATCCTATGTACAAGCGACGTATAGCATACACATAGGATCGTGCACGTGTGCATCCTATAGCGTCGCGTCGCTGCACAATCCTATGTGCAAGCGACGCGACAGTATCCGCTGCGATATTATGACAGAAAACAAACTAATAGACATCTCGACGCGTCCTACGTGTATATCGTAGCAATAAGGAAATATAAACATATTAAAATAAACAATCACTTTTTGAAATACAATTTGTTAATTATAATTTCCTATGGTTTGTTTTTCTCTTATGATATTCTCAATTATGTCTTTTTGCGCTAGGTTAACACAATTCATATTTCATATCATGTTGCTATGTGATCCGTAAAGAGAACAGTCCGTTTTAACTATTACTAACCATACCGCTTACACATATATATAAACGCACTACATTAAAACATTAATATATATATAAAATCACGTATAATTTGTTTTCTTTTTTTGAGAGAGAGTGTGCCAATTGCTATTTTGCTTAAGAGTGCTGACGACTCTTCCTCCGACCCTGGTTGTAACAATCGAAATTTAAAAAAAAAAAACTGTATTATGGAACATGAGAGATAGAAATTACCATAATCGGCATTTAGTAAATGAATAATGAAAAGACATTTCATTATAGACGTTATAAAAGCGATTTTCGTGGGAGAGACTGTAGCTCTTAGGATAGCGTAGCGTAGCAAAACGTCGCTTTTTTAGTATCGCATCGTACAGCGTCGCATCGCTTGGAAATGGGATATGGCCTGAGGTTTACAAAAAAATGCACACAGAAAGAAAACAGAATTTTGAAAAAAAAGGTATGGCGCAATCTATTTTCTTATTAAGATAAACCTAAAAACTTAAGTCTAACGTTATAAATTTTCTATAAAATAAATCGAGATAAATTTATCACAATAAATGAACTAAAAACAACAAAATAACAGATATTACTGCAGTTGCATGTATTATAGTAGGATTAATTTATGTGAAGTTAATTTAGAAATAATTATCACTATATACAGGGTGATTCACCTAAAGCAGGGGTGTCAAACTGGCGGCCCTCGAAGTGATTTTTTGTGGCCCCTAACGCTCTTAACTAAAATAAAAATGAGAACAATATGCTATGAGATAATAGGAAGTAATTCTCACTTTATAGCTATGTCATATATTATGATGCACTAGTTTGATTTTAATGAAATTTGTTGTAAAAATTTTTTCGATTAGCCTTATCGGACATATACGTACAGATGGCTTTCGGATTGGTGACACAAACCAAGTACTTTCCTGCAAGAACTACATCGTTTTGTGCGAAATTTCTTACCAACAAACAAAAAGTTATAAATGAGAACCTGTATTTTTTTGGATAGCCAAATACAATAATCAAGTTCCAAATGATCTCTCTTTGAAGGACGTGCTAAAGATTTATTTGTTGTGCTATTAACTTATTTAAAATATGTAAGTAGTTATGAATATTTGAATTTATAAAATTTTAATGAAAGCTTTGTTTTTGTATAGAAAATGTGACTTTTAACGCTTAATAGAAAATTGGATTGATAGCGAGGAATTAAATTAAAAAACATGCATAATTAAAAGCAATTATGTAGTAATTATATATTTTTGCAATATGTTCATTTGATTACCCAATGTTTTTAATTTGATCTGGCCCGCGACAATCTTACAGGCTCATTAAATGGCCCTTGAATTAAAATGAGTTTGACACGCCTGTCCTAAAGTGTGACAGGCGATTTTCTCCGCAATCGCGTTAGGTAGGAAAGCGATATAAACCGTAAATATTCATATTATAAGACGATGTTTTATTTGATATATGATTCATTACACTGTAACGTCTCTAAGTAGGCAAAATTGGGGTGTAATTTAAATTTTTTTTGTAATAATGGAATCTCCATATCACCAATAGAAAATTCTTTTTTTCATTAGCAAAATTCGTTTAAATCATTTTTAAAATAAATTAATAATTTTTGAAGTACAGAAAGTTTAAAATATAAGAAATAACACCGCAACGTAAGCCTTCGCCCAGTTTCTCGGAGTCAATAAAGGCATTGGCGTCACGCACAGTCTTGCAGCGCAGAGATTCGCATCGCGCAGAGTCCACTGTAGTACGGTTTGCTTACAAATGAAAGTGGGAAGGATTCTGCCGATTGAAGCCTTCGCTTCACTAACACAAATGTAATTTATTACTTTAAGCTTGAACAAAAAATTTGGTTTGAATCAGCAGAACTCTTTCATTTGTAAACAAACCGTGCTGTTGCGGAATCTGCGCGATGCGACTCTATGCGCCACTAGGCTGTGCCGTGCTATTTCCTGCATTTTGAACGCTCTGTAGCTCAAAAATTATTAGTTTATTTAAAAAATACTTCAAACGAATTTTGTTAATAAGAAAAATAATTTTCTGCTAGTGATAAAATAGGTGCCATTATTACGAAAATTTTAAATTTCACCCTGATTTTGCCTATTTACAGACCTCACAGCGTAATGAATCATACATCAAATAAAATGGTTTTAATATGAATATTTTCCCGTTTAGATCAATTTTCCATCTAACGCGGTTGCAGAAAAAATCGCCTGTCACACTTTAAGTGAATCACACTTTATATTAAAGATATCATAGATTACCCATCATCACATGTGATTTATGTTAATAAATCATTTAAGTACGTTATAAATTTTCTATAAAATAAATCGAGATAAATTTATCACAATAAATGAACTAAAATTATTTAAATTTATTTTTAAATAACAGATATTACTGCAGTTGCATGTATTATAGCAGGATTAATTTATGTGAAGTTAATTTATAAATAATTATCACTATATATAGGGTGATTCACCTAAAGCAGGTGTGTCAAACTGGCGGCCCTCGAAGTGATTTTTTGTGGCCCCTAACGCTCTTAACTAAAATAAAAATGAGAACAATATGCTATGAGATAATAGGAAGTAATTCTCACTTTATAGCTATGTCATATATTATGATGCACTAGTTTGATTTTAATGAAATTTGTTGTAAAAATTTTTTCGATTAGTGTGGCCCCTAACGCTCTTAACTAAAATAAAAATGAGAACAATATGCTATGAGATAATAAGAAGTAATTCTCACTTTATAGCTATGTCATATATTATGATGCACTAATGATTTATTAACATAAATCACATGTGATTTATGTTAATAAATCATTTAAGCGTATATAATTCTCTGTAACAGGATAAGGATGAAAAACCAGCGTTCTAGAACAAAAATTATGAAATATGTGATAAAATTTAAATCAGTTGATGCATGAAATACAATTCCATCTATGATGGCATGACAAACAAAATTTGTCTTATGTTTCCTTAAAGTGTAGGAAAAAATTTAATTTTCTGATCCAATTAATTCATTTTTTAGGTTAAGCTATATAAATTGTTTCAGTTCTACCATATCATCTGCTAATTTTAGCCATATTCATTAAATATAAGTTATATATAGGCCCTATATATATATAGAGAGAGAGAGACTAACGCAAACCTGTCATGTTTACTCCTAACAAAGTTTCTCTACCAAATTAATGCTTTTTAAAATATTTTTAGTGTTTTAAATATGAATACTTACATTTATTTACGTATTTTTAATAACAGAAGAGAATAGAGAGAGAGAGACTAACGCAAACCTGTCATGTTTACTCCTAACAAAGTTTCTCTACCTAAAATTAATGTTTTTTTTAAATATTTTTAGTGTTTTAAATATGAATACTTACATTTATTTATGTATTTTTAATAACAGAAGACAAAAATGAAAATATTTATCTAGTTAACTTCCTTCGTTAGGAATAAATATGGCGGAATTTTGCGCAAATCTTTATCTATGGTTGCTAATTTTAATACTGTATAACTGTTGTATGCTATGTGGTACTTTAAGAAAAAAATTTTTTACGTTAGGAATAAATATGGCGGAATTTTGCGCAAATCTTTATCTATGGTTGCTAATTTTAATATAACTGTTGTATGCTATGTGGTACTTAAGAAAAAAAATTTTTTAGGTATTTATTTTAATTTAAAATTTATATCAATGGATAATTATCGAAATTTTTTAATTAATTTTTATTTTCTTCCAAGCCTATGTTTAAAAATAACTACTAAAATACGATTTGGATTATTTATACGAGCCGCTTGTTCTTACCACGGGTATAGTTTGCCCAATTATTTTATAATTTGTAAATACTTTTAAATTTTAGACTAATATCAAATTTAATTAAATTAATTATACTATAAATTTTCTGAAATATCTGACAAAAATTATTAAATAAAATTTCTTATAAAGAGAATGCTTTCCTCATAAACGTATAAAGAAGAATGTCAGAAAAATGTATGCAGCAATTCCAATTATTTTATAATTTGTAAATACTTTTAAATTTTAGACTAATATCAAATTTAATTAGATTAATTATATTATAAATTTTCTGAAATCTCTGACAAAAATTATTAAATAAAATTTCTTGTAAAGAGAATGCTTTCCTCATAAACGTATAAAGAAGAATGTCAAAAAAATGTATGCAGCAATTTTTTATGATTATAAGAAAAAGTTAATTAAATTTAAAGAATCGATATACTATTCTTTCCATTATTACTATTTTATATCTTTTTGAAAACCGAAAAAATTATCAAAATACCATGGTTATTATTGTTGGCATATAAATGGTCTTGCTTTGATCATTTTCAGTAAACATAATTCTCTTTTGTATTTCAATAATTTTTATGAATTTCATTTAAATTGATTAATAATTACACGAGATATCGCGCCGACAGTCTTACAGACAGCTTAATTTGTATGTTGTTACATTCTTATTTTATAATATGGAAAAGATTAGTTATTATTCTACACTCAAAATATTTATTTATATCACAAATAAAAAATTTTCAAATAATTGCATGATAAAAAAAAATGTTTAATTATAATGTATGCACCACCAATGATCCTAATTACTATTTTTTATTTAATTGCAATTAAATTCTGTTACGAGACAAATTCAACTGATATTGTTTAAAAAATTATGTTAATACAGTAATAAAAATCCTGCGAAGTTTGGTGTGTCCAAATTTTTAGATAATTCCGTGTTATATGAATAACTCACACATAAGCCCTTCAAATAACTTGATAATTAAGCTATATAATAATTATTTACAATAAAATTGTACAATAAATATGAATGGTTATAATGGCGGAATTTTACTTTTTATTAATTTATTATACATAATATATTGCATATTGTTTACATACAATGCATTGAAAGAAAACAATCTATGAGAAATCTTTAATTATCCCATTGTTTGTTTTCCATAAAATCTTAATAGGTTTCAGCCAGTTTATTATGTAAAATATTATACAAATGATGATACTTTAACTTGCAAAAGGTGACATAATTTTCATTATAGCCATTTCATTCACAAACATTAAATATGTTTAAAAATAGAATAAAATGTAAAGGAAATTTTTCACACGAACAAAAGAAATTCTTAAAGACATGGACCAATTTTGGCAGCAAAAACTTATCCAAGTCTTCTATCACAAGCATATATTAAAAAAATGTTCATTGCTATTAACTTAAAGAAAATCATCTTCTGCACAGGTACAAATTAATCCTTATTTTTATGTAAATAATTCTAGAGAATATGCTGGCAGCAGGAAATAAACAATCAATAGCATCTTAAGCAATTGCATTTATTTATAGATTTTTTTAATAATTATTTATAATAATAGCTTGTGATGACAGATATTTAACTTTTTCAGCATTTGATATATATATTTTTTTCAACTTCTGTAATTAATATTAATTAATTTTTTAATAAAACTGAGTAATAAAAAATCAAATATAAAATATTGAACATTAGCATATCTCTAGGAATTATTTAAAAATCGTTAAAGTTTACGAATTTAAAATACTATTAAAATTCAAATTTAATGCTCATTTTGTTTAAATTTTATGGATATAAAACATATTTTCGTGTTTTATTGCTTAAATCAGACGGGTTTAACTTATATACTCGAATATAAGACGATCACCAATTCTGGAACTAAGTTCAAATTCAACTTTAATGGCCTTCGAATCTTTGAAATCTAACCTCCGCCATTTTAAAATGACTGAATATGTTATCAAGATCAATTTTAACGGCTGAATATTGTTACTTTTCATAAAAATCCATTAATTAGTTCAGGATATATTTAAGAGAGATTCTAAAAAAAGTTTAGGCCATTTATATTGGGCTTAATAATGCTTTTAATATCAGACATCATTACTAAACTTATGTATATTTAAAAATTATTAGTACAGACATATCAGACAGATGCAAGGTAATGTTTTAAGCTTCACTTTCCTTCATAAAGTAAGCTAAAAACCTGATATCTTGGAAACCATCCTTTGTATTGATTGATACTAATTTTTATGAACTTACTTAAATACAGAAACTCAATTAATTTCGTTATATTTTTCTACTTTTTATATAAAATAATATATTAAGATGATTACAAATTTGTAAAAATACTATAAAAATGCATTGCTTAACCATCCTTTGTATTGATTGATACTAATTTTTATGAACTTACTTAAATACAGAAACTCTAAACTTAATTAATTTCGTTATATTTTTCTACTTTTTATATAAAAATATAAAAAGATGATTACAAATTTGTAAAAATACTATAAAAATGCATTGCATTTTTTTATATTTAAATAAGGAACTAGCAGTTATTATGATAATTTTGCTTTTCCATAAAAACGTAGGTAAAGAGCCAAAATATGCAAAATATTTTCATACAATAAAAAATAATGAGAAAAATAAGCATAATTGTAAAAGTTACAAGTGAAAATATTAAAAATTTTCTAATATAAAAACATTCACTTTAGAGCATAACCTAATCCACCATCTTGTTTCAAAATGGCGGTTGGTGATAGAGTTATGGTCAATAGAATATTTTTAGACTTTCTTATACATAAAATAAATAGTATCTGAACTATATATTCACAAAAAAAAATTATTAACTGAGGACATATGTATAAATTATCCATACAGGAAAATTTATTATTCAAAATTGTTTTGGAGAAGTTTAAAAATCTGTACACTCGCTAATATATTAATTATTGCATCCTTGACTTGGATATAACATTAATTTGAATTCATACGGTACTTTGTTTAAGTTTTATTCTTTATATAGTTCGTGTTCGTGATTAGCACATTCAGTACTTCTGTCCTTTAAACTATGTGCGGTGAATTTATATCTTAGTTAAAAGTAAAATTTTTATTCATGACAAGTGCAAATTTGCTTAATTGCATTTTATCTGATTCAATTAATGATACTTCTGTCCTTTAAACTATGTGCGGTGAATTTATATCTTAGTTAAAAGTAAAATTTTTGTTCATAAGTGCAAATTTGCTTAATTGCATTTTATCTGATTCAATTAATGGAGTGATCACCAAAATTATGTTTAAGAATATCTTTATCTATTTTTAGTACCAGTTATGCACATCCAGGAAGTTCGACAACGAAAACTTAAGTAGACTTAAACAATAGGAAAAAATAGTAATTTTCCTTTATAATAAAATTTTTTCCCTATATCAAATGAAAATTTACGGTTGAATTTCATAACAATTTGAATTTTGAGTTTGAAAATTCAAAATGATGAATGATAACAGGTAAAAAATATATAAAATTATTTATCTGTTATCAGTAACTGTTTTAACTATTTTTAGCAAACAAAAGGTGGCCTTACGTGTTGCTATTCACTTTATTTTGAATATCTGATATGTTCCCAAAATATCCAAAGAAGAAAATTATTTAAAATTCATAAACACGCACTGTAACTTCATGTGAATTTTGAGATTTCTATGCGATATCGTTATAAGATGGCGGTTATTCTCCCTAAAATTACTTAAATAAATTAATAAGATATCTAAATATTACATACGTTTAAGTATTGCAGAGAATCCAAATTATTTTGTTATCCGTGTGAGTATATACCTTGGAAATGAAAAATAATTCTGTAAAATTTGAATGTTTTCTGATGTTCCTTTCTTGGCATACCATGCGATTGAAGTTAACATAAAATTGTTGATACAAATGAAGGTTAAAAAGCTTTGGATAAAGATAAGGTGACTACATTTATTGCTACATCAATGAATAATGATGCAGAATAATAAGTATTCAAGACATAATTCATTAATGAATAAAATATAAATTTTCTAAGAAAATAAATGTTCATGAACGTTGTTTTTTATATAGTATTCATAAATTATTTTAAAATTTATAATTTAACTCAATAGATAATTTCATAGGCTGGCCAACACCTATGATGGGGTCAACCAGATGGTTGAAGGATGGGATTCAATGACCGGGCCCAGAGTCCTCCTGAAAAAATTGGTGTGGGACCCAGATTTGAACTCGGATCCTCCAGTGTGGTAAGCCATCGCTTTACCATGCGGCCATCTGGCCGACTATCTTTCAGTTAATCTGGAATGATTATCCTCTGAAAGTGGTAATTGGCCAGATATTAGTTTGCCTGACACCCCTTTAAAAATTCTTATAAAAATTAAATGATACCCTTATAGTTGTGGGTGGCCGTCTTTATCTCCTGGCAACCAATATTGTTAGATTCAGTCTGTCACTGTCCTCTGGTATCAGATTTTAAGTATAGTGTTTACCAGATATGATTGCACAACCATTTCTCCATCAAGACACAGTATATGGAGGATACACAGTGAGAAACAAGACTAGCAAAACAGTCTTGTTTAAAAAACAAGACTAGCAAAACAGCCTATGATGGGATCTATAAGTAGCCACCATCAGATACAGTATATCTCATGAGGATATGGCGGTTTAATCAAACTAACCTAATCTAATTGAAAGATAGAATTATTCCTACTTCTATTTCAGTCTCTCTACAATCTTCAGAATTACTTATTAGTCTAATCAGCACTTCAGTAGGAACATTTCACTTTAAAAAATTTATCACATTAAACACATATGATACAGTAAGATTTTCAAGGCAACTGGATGGCCAAGTGTTAATGCAGTGGCATACCATGCAGGAGGACTTGGGTTCGTGTCCCAGATGCGGCATCTTCTGAAAAGTTTTTTCGGGGTGCTGTACCCAGCCTGGCGATCCCCATCTTTCATCATCCAGCTCCCCTCCATGGGTGTGGGTGCAGCTGGTGGTTGGAACTGGCCCCACCCCTTAGTAATCTCTCTGATTGGAAAGGAGTGTAAAAATGCAAAAAAAAAAACAAGGTAACATTTTCAGTTGATTATGACCCTCATTAACTGTATAAACTATTACATAAATTTACAATGCAATGTATATAGAGATCTTACGAATAGAAAATTTGATTGAATAAAATGTCAATACGATAATTGACATTCTATCCAATTGAATTTTCTATTCATAAGATCTCTATATGTATAGTGTTGCCACCTTTGAAAAATTGTTGACTCGGACATTTGAGTAAAAAAAAAAAACAATCCTTGGAACATGAAAATAAGTTATTATTATTACAATCAATCACTTTTATTAATTTCTGGGTGGCCGTCTTTATCTCCTGGCAACCAATATTGTTAGATTCAGTCTGTCACTGTCCAGATTATAAATTTAGTCTGTCACTGTCCTCTGGTATCAGATTTTAAGAAGTATAGTGTTTACCAGATATGATTGCACAACCATTTCTCCATCAAGACACAGTATATGGAGGATACACAGTGAGAAACAAGACTGTTTTGCTAGTCTTGTTTAAAAAACAAGACTAGCAAAACATAAAAATGACATCCAGCAAAAATACTGCTATAGCATTAGTGATAAGAGCCTTATAATATGATATAGATGTTCAATGGCAAGAGACAAAAATCATAAATGTGAAAGCTGGGATTTATGGCCAAAATATAGTCATTCCCAAGCTGAGATTTGTAGTCAAAATGTTACAAATAGTCAGTGGCATAGCTGAAAACTGAGAGGCCCCCGCAAAAATGTCAATGGGGCCCCCTCTTTTTAATTTATCGATATAACTGATTTCAAATGCTATGTAAACTCTGTAACGAAGGGTGTCAACATACATTTATAATAAATGTCGGCATAAAAATGATTTGCTTAAACATAAATGATCAAAACCCTGTAACTCTGGGTGTCAACATTTATTTATAAGGATGTCCACGTAAAAAAAGCCTAATGCAAACTAATTTATTAATAAGATTAATACGTGAAACTTTATACAGGTGAAAATAATTTTATTATATATGTTACAAGATAAACCCGAATTCAGGAAATACTACAATTTCCTAGTCAAAACGAGAATGTCCTAACGCTTGTCGGACGTTCTAGTATTTCCTAGGCCAAACTCGAAATGTTGAACATTTCTTGTTCAAAGTCCGGAATTTCTAGTTTTTTCTAGTCAAAACCCAAAGTGGCAAACAGATAAAACAAGACTTCATTTCTTATGTATTCCCGCTCAGAGTTCGATATTTGCACAGAAATTCTTTCTGTAGAGAATATCCGCCAGGATAAATCATTCAGGAAGGATGCAACCTGCACCAGTGGAAGTACACCCACTTTCAGTGCACGAAGCATTGTGAATCTAAATTATGCTTGTGCAAAAAAATAATATTTTGTATAATTATAAATACCACAAAAGCCTACTTTTCAAAAATAAATAAGTGGTACCTAATTGAGTTTTTTATTTTTGTATTTATGGTAATTCTGTGAATACAAAAATTGTTAATTAGGTGATTAAGATTATTATAATAATTCACTTAAGGCATATTTTCATTACTCAACAGGAAATATCAATTTCATTTTTTATTTTCTTTAGAGAAAATGAAATAAAACATAGCTAACTCTCATTCATTATTGCATGGTTGAGTTTAAAGAACTAAAATTGCTAATTTTTTTTATTTTTATGGATAAATATTTTAATATTTTTATTAATCGAACTTCAAAATAAAATACGAAATAAAAAATTTTAAAAATTGAAAAACACAACTAGGTATCTCTTATTTGATTTTACAAAGTAGGCTTTTGTGGCATTTAGAATTATACAAAGTATTATTTTTTACATAAGCGTAATTTAGATGTACAATGCTTCATGTATTGAAAGCGGGTTTAGCTCTGTGTACTTCCACTGCACGGGTTGCATCCTTCCTCAATGATTTATCCTTGTGGATATTCTCTAAAGAAAGAATTTCTGTTGGCAAATATCAAACTCTGAATGGGAATACATGAGAAATGAAGTCTTTTGTTTTATCTGTTTACCATTTCGGGTTTTAACTAGGAAAAACTAGAAATTCCGGACTTTGAAAAAGAAATGTTCGTCATTTTGAGTTTGGCCTAGGAAATATTGATACTAGAACGTCCTACAAGCCTTAGGATGTTCTTTAGGAAATTCTTTCCTGAATTTGGGTTTATCCTGTAACATATATACAAATTGTAAAACTTTTAAACAGATCTACATTGATTTAAATAAAAGTAATTTAATTTGGACAAATTAAACAACAATTAAATACATCAGAAGATATTTAAGTTTACACACTGATACGAAATCGTTCCCAACGTTTGGTATTTTTATTTGGAAATTCTATGAATAGATTGATGTTAAGTTTTTAGCTCTGTAGCATTCTATGGATAACATAGCTAAACCTGCTAATCGCACTTGCGTCATTAAACACATGATTACATTCTAACAAATGATACGCATAATTTGATTTACTTGTTCTATGTATAAGATTTTAAACTTGTGTCGTATAGATGTATACAGCTTAGTTTATGGTAGCTTGCCACTTTCGAGAGCACTACAGTAGACGTACTGTAGCGCTTTAATCAAACAATCACTGTACCTGGAAACAAAAAATTTATGCGAAAACAATACATAAATTGTAAACTAGCGCTAAGTTTTAGAGTTCCAGCTAACAAACGCCAACGCTCTGCGTTAAATAAGTTTAACTGTTCTGCATTAAAATTGAGGTTATTGGGGATTGATTGTTTGGGTTTTAGAGGTTTTTTTCTTCAGAGTGAGTTGGGGCCCCATGAAGCTCGGGGCCCCCCGAGGTCTGCTGACCATCAGCTACGCCACACAAACATATTGAAAATGATTAATTTAAAAATTACCCTAATAATCAACTACTTGGAACTGGACTGCAATCCATTAATTTAAAAAGGCAATTATATTTAAAGTGTGTTTGGCTTATGATGATATTAACATATTATGCATTATAATTTAGATCTTTAATAATTAAAAATGTAAATATATTGTGTATAAGCCTAATTGTATATTATTATAATATTTACATCATATTTTCTTATATACAATTTTATGATATTTATTATAATACTCAGGGTATAACATTTTTATATTGTTTAATTTTAAAAAGAATTTTACTTAAGTTTATAGAAAATTACAAGTTTTTAAATTTAATTTGTTAGAATAGGCATTAAAAGTTCCAATAGAAAAAAGACCCAGAGGAAGACTCCAAAGAAGATGGAAAGATAATGCTGAGAAGGACTTAGAAAAACTGATCGTCAGTAACTAGTACACTGCAATATTAAAAAGAATTCAATAGAAAAAGATTATGCTAAACCTGTAAGTTCATAAAGCTGGGAAAAAGAACTGTATAATATTTAATATATTTTTTATTGCAAAGAATTACATACCAATAAATGTTGATTCTGTATAACAACTTTGCCATCAGGTAGTCTCAAGATAAAAAATGAACAGCAGCTGAAGGTGGTATTTTTCATCATCTGTGACTTTATGGAGGACTTGTTGATATTTGTCTAGCCCAGCAGTTCTCAAATGCATATTAAAATTGTTTGGTGGCTGCATGAAGCAATGATTTTAATGTGTCCACAAAAGAAAATATTTTGTGTGTAACTGGGAGCCAGAATTTTAAGAAAATTATAAGTATAATTATGTTAAGAAAAGACATTAAACAGAAATTTAACTATCCTATTTATCAAAGTCAGAATTTTGGTGCTAGAGGTAAAATAAAATATTGGATCCCCTATCAATAAATGATATTCCTTTTGTGATATTTTTTGGACTCTCATATTTTTTATTAGGTAAATGCATTGTCTGCTACATCCTAGTCCCAGCTCTGTTATCTATTAATGATTTCTGTTTTTATTCTAAAGAACTATGTAATTAAAATGATCACACTTTTACTAAATTAAATCAATATATTGTATTTATTTATGTTAAAAAGTGATCTGTTTTTTTTTCAAATAAAAATTGAATGCTTGGGTAAAAATATTTTGTATTTCCACTCACAATAAAATTAATCAATTTTTATCACATTATAGTTATAATACTACTGAAAGTTAGTTTGATCATGTTACTGAGTCTGTCAAGTTATACATGAAAGTTTTCATTTTAGAAACCACCATAGACTGAGAACTTTATCTGGAAAGTAAATAAAGGGTTATAATGGACTGAGCCTGAACCTCTTGTGGAAAATTTAGAAGAGTGGAATCAGTAACTGAACCTAATCCTTCATATGGCCAGCAAACACTAAAACATACTACTATTCTAGAATTTTATTATAAAATTTCAGATCACTGTGGCCACAAAAATTTTCCTTGAGAACAACTGAACTAGACTGTTTTCTGAACTAAACACAGTAGATTATTTTATAAAAGTAATTTGTTAATAAGAAAAATTTATTCTAATTTATTTTAAGGCTAAAATAATATTTAATTATTATCTGATATTTGCTAATGTTACTTGGTGGACTGGATTAGGAGTACTTTTATAAAAATATAATTTGAAGATTAGTAGCAATATGGACTTTATAGTCAGAGAAGATTCATCACAATTAGAAGTAACAGGGGATAAAGAGGAAGCAGCTATGACTGGTATAATAACTGCCATCATATTATAAATGCTACCTGATGGGCAACATGTTACAAATAGCTAAAAACAAAACATATTAGATCTGAACACAATGGAATGGATATTTATTGGAAGGTTATAAATTGTGGGATTGACAAAGATTTTTTCTTCATTAGTTGGATGTTGATGAAGGCTTTCATGTAAGTCACAGATAAATAAATAGATAATTAACCACATAAAAAACATATAAGCAAATTATTATAATGAATGAACTATTCTTGTAGTGAATGAGGTAGCAGATCAAATACAAAGAAAAAGTCAAAAAGTTGATAATGAAGGAAAGGTAAATTGAAATTTATCTTCATTACAAAATGAAAACATAAAAACAAATGTCAATCAATGTATTCTATCAACTGTACTACATTGAGGGATATAGATGTTCAGAATGATTGGTAGTAATAAAATCTCCATAATTGATATGTCTCATATACAATATTGTCAAATATCAGGATGCTGAACAAGATCAGACTATGATAAAAGAAACATGTAGATATCCAATACAGATAAATGGAAAGTTGCCATAGAAGAATTATCACACCATGAATTGTGAAATGCAAGATCAATAAATTTTCAAATAAAAATAAGATAAAGACAGAAATCTATATATATATATATAAAAGGCAGAATAGTGGCACTTACAAGTTAGTTTATTTATTTCACACAGATGGAATGAATCAATTACAGAGAGATATTCTTGCTAATTAAGAAAAAAATCTATTAGAACTTTATTGGCACTAGCAGTGGAATGAAATTGGAATATACATCAAGTAAACAATACTATGACTTATCTAAAGTGAGTATTAAAGGAAATTTTCTTATCTATTTGTGATCCAATTCTCTATTTTTGAAGTTTTTCTTGTTTGTATTATCATTTCATTATTGCCCCCTATGTTCCATTTGCTTTTAAAAAAATCTTTTTCTCACTCATTCTTATCCATTGTCATTGTCTTTATTATTATTTGTATTCTATGCTTATTACTAAATAAGTGTCTGTCATTTGCTTTTTCACCTGATGATTATCATGATGTAAACAAACAAAAAATAATTTGTGTGTATAGAGAGATTTTGTGTAACATATTTATAAATTTTCACAATTAAAAGTTTAGATTTGTATACTGCTCATTTATACATTTGCCATGATAATATATAAGAGTGTACGTGTAATCCTACAATTCTATTTATATACAGACTAATTTAATCAGAAGATTTTCTTCAAATTTCTAAACACTAAAAAAGACTTTCTCACAAGGCAAGCACCAGCTGATCTTTTTTTCTTAAGTACATAGAGTGTATATTGAGTATAAAGCAGTGTAGTAACCATGCTCATTTTAGCTATATTATTACTTGCTTGCTGGAAAAATGTTCCAGAGGTATCTCTATATCATGAGAACCTTATTTATATCATAGCTATTCAAATTAAATGAGATATTTGTCAATTTAGAGTTCAAGACTTATCTAATCAATCAGGAATTTATTATCAATATCAATTTCAGCTCTTATCTCTCTCCGTAGTTCTAGAACAGACGTCACCAAAGTGGTTGTATGCCAAAGTACTAACCCCAACTCTCAAGTAAAAGTAAATATTACCCCAAGTAATTCCAACTCTCAGGAATTCAATGAGAGTTAAGAGGTCATTAGGGGGTCAGTAAGATATAAATTCGTCTTTAGAGGTCTTTTAGAAATTTTAATATTTAATAGAAAATAACAGAATCTAAAATTCCAACAATAATTGTTGTTAAAAACATTTCTTGCTTTTTCTTTAATATATTTCAATTAAGAATTATCTCAGATGACCAGTGAAAACTGTTAAGACATGTAAAGTTATTTGTCAAAACATAAGTTTATTAAAGTTCTGTATAACAGATTTTTGATTAATTACATTTTATGATAAAAAGTAACTCAAATTCCACAAACAAGTTTTAAAGGTTTGTATGTATGTGCAAAATTAACTCAACCTTAAAGATTTTTAGATTTAAGTTTTGACATTAATTCCTATTCTGCACAAAATATGAATGTATGAAATCATAAAGATTAAAAGTCATATAAACTGATTACATTGAAAAGATAGGAAATGTTCAAAGCCTATCACTAAACAACAATAATACACAAGTGCCAACATTGGCAGTTAGGATGGAATTCTCCTGAGATAAGACATTCAGTAACAATTTATTCTACCAGTTTGTAATATTTCATTGATACAATGCAATTTTCTTGCTTGATTGCCAGCCTAAAAAGTGTTGGATGCACTGACACAGAGGTGGTAACAATAGAGTTTGATTTCTTTCATATTTGCTGTTCACAGTAATAGCAAAGTATGAACACTAAAAATATCTTTATTATTATAGTAAAAGTATATTATTATTATTTTCAGATATCATATTCTTATTAAACATAACATATATATTTTATCCTAATGGCAACTGTAAAGAAAAATATAGACAATATTCACTGAAATACTTAAAATTTGGTTTTATTCCTTCCATAAGCAATGAGAATCAACCAATGTGTCTTATGTGAAAGAGATTATTCACTAACATGCCATGAAGTCATCAAAAAATGAAAGAATACTTATAAAAAATGCATACAAAAAAGAAGGATAAAAATCTTGACTATTTTAAGAAGCTCAAAGAAAAAACTAAAGAATCGTACAAAACTAACTTCCTTCTTTAAATCTCTTGCTCAAGCTGATGTTGAAAGTAGATTAAAAGCTTCTTATAATAATATATCAATATTCATTGCAAAAGCAAGAAAACCTCAATTGGCAAAGAAATCATTATTCCAGTTATAAAAAAAAGTCAGAGAGATGATAATGCAAACAGCTTGGAATGCAATATGAAAATTCTTTTTAACCCAATTGTGTAGCAATTTAACATAGTTCTCTAACTAATGGTTCTTAGCAACTTCAAATAAATATAAATAAACAACTTGAGGAAATATCCTGGTTTTCTGTGTAACAATTTCTGGTAATTTTGATATATAAACTGATGTAGATGGGATTTTCTGTCTCATGCTTAGTGTTTTTTGTCTCTGTAAAATGGCAAAATGTCTACAGACTTACAAGTTAGAGTTGGTTCTACCAACATCGTATAACACTATTGTCAGTAAACGACATTGTCAGAGTAACAACAGATCGTTCCACCACAACTTTTGTTAGCAATGTTTACTGACAGCGAAGAGCTGACACTACGATTGTTATTCATGTTCTCGGTAAAATGCCTATTAGTCAAATTAAAGCATGTGGTAAGAAATGATGCACATTAAACGTAACATTGCAAGTAGAACACCTAGCCATTTCATTACATTCTTGAACCGGTTGAACCAGTTTTCAAATTCTTTTGGTAAAAGCCAATCTTTATTAAATTTACAACATTATTTTCTCTTTTTAGGATTTTCAATTGAACTGTTTTCTATATTTTGAGTTGTCATTTTGTCTTAGAAATAAAAAATAATAATTTTTAACTTAATAATCTGTTTTTTTTTTATTTGAAGAAAAATCTATTGTAAAAATGTTAAACATCAGCAAGAAAAAAATTATGAATACTTTCGTTAATTGTTTATTTTATTTACATATTATTAATAATAAAATAACTTTTTAATACTTATTATTTAGTTTATTTACTTACCATGAATTATCAACTGAAATTATCACATTTGTTTACAACTTACATTTTTGTAAATAATTGTACACCTTAGAATTAGGATATTTATTTGTAGGTTAGAAAAATTTTGTTTTCAACTGTCACTTGAAATAATTGAGATGTGTGAAGTGTGATTCACATGCTTCACATCAGTGTCAAGTTTAAGTCATCCGTTAATAATATGCATTAAATATTTTAAAAAATGCATAATTTCATAATTTTTATGAAAACCGGACAAATTAATAACTGGCCCGGATCAAGAACCTTAAAACCGGCTTGTCTGGGTGAAAACTGGCCTGGTGGCAACACTATATATGTATTACATTTCAAATTTATGTAATAGTTTTATTCAGCTGATGAGGGTCATAATTGATTAAAAATGTTACTGTATCATATATGTTTAATGTAATAAATTTTTTAAGTGAAATGTTTCTACTGAAGTGCTGATTAGAAAAATGTATATAGAATTATTCCTCTTAGATCCAATCTTCATGTTAGATATTGTTATGGTTGTAGTTTTTAATAATAATTAAAGATACACAGGATTTAAGTTAATATTCATAATACATTTATTATATGAGTAGACCTGTTGCCCACTCTATAGCCATAAAGTATAAAAGTGTTGTCATTTGAACAGTACAAGCTATATAAGTTATAGTATAATAAAATCATGTAAATATTGCCAATTTGGCAGTACAAAGTATAATCATGATAAACACCTTTTCTAACTTTTATTATGTTTATGAATAGGTATATACATGAAGTATGTCATTTTTCTGAAACTTGTACTTCCATTACCATCACTCTCACAACTATTTGCTCTGTAATCTCTTATAATTTTTCTACTTTATACAGCACTTTCATCATTTCACATTGAGTATAACCATAATGTGTTCCTTGTTCAAAAAAAAGATTGACTTCTTCTCTGTTCTGTGTTTTTATCTATTTTATAAATCCAAGATTTAACCGTGAATAAATTATAAATTATATACAGTATTTGGATTTTTCAGTTTCATACAAAATATTATTTAGGTGTCATCGTGAATATTTCCTCCAAAGAATTGATTGTTAGATTTTTTTTAATATTCCGTGAATAAATTATAAATTATATACAGTATTTGGATTTTTCAGTTTCATACAAAATATTGTTTAGGTGTCGTCGTGAATATTTCCTCCAAAGAATTGATTGTTAGATTTTTTTTTAATATTTTACTCACAAGGGGAGGACACAGCTGACCCCCACCGATTTTGATCCGCTTGCATATGGTGAAAATACATCAAAAATGAGTGAATACGTGTCCGAGCTTTTTATTGAATATGGCCTTCTAATAGTATTTATTAACACTTGAAAAATCGAACTTTTGATAATTCAGCTTAAAAGCGATGGATAGAAAACAGACCACCAGGTGCACAGATGGCGCACTCAATAAATACGTGGCTCGTAATTTGAAGGTAGTGGGTTAGAATCCGGGTTGATGTGCACTTTTTTTTAATTCATCGAAAAATTATTTTTTATTTTTCATTTTATGTGGAACAGAATTTCCCTAACACCACTCAGTGACACTGTTGTTAAAGTAACATTGCAATGGTAGTTATTACAGCCATTAGTAACTTTAGCTGAGCTAGCAAAGGAATTTTTCAAATTTAATAAGAACTGATTTATCAAATTATACTATATGTAACTAGATAAGTTCTGACATACAAGAGGTAAAGCTAACATTATTTACATTTGCATAATAATTTACAAAAACCATTATGCAAATGTAAATAATGTTAAGATTATATAATGTATTAATCTCAACATTTTTTATGAATTATCCTATATTTAACTTTGTTATAAGAACAAAATTTTTCTAAATCAAAATTTTATAATTACATATCTAGAAAATAATCTACTTTTCAAACTACAGTCAGTGCTTTATAATCAAATTTTTTAAAATTTGTATCTATACAAGTATAGTATGTATATTTAAAGTTTACTTCTATAAAACTATCACATATTATAGCATTTAAATCAATCATAGCAAAGATGCAAACATTGCTTAATTTTTCTCATTAACTAACAATATTTTTATAAATGAATTAGGTTTATAATTCAAGAAATATCTATACTTAAGTCATTATATTCACTATTTATTTTTAATATTAAAAGAATGAAATACTTGTAAATATAAATATTTTAATTTTATTCAGTGTATTAAGTATGGTTAGCTTTTTCATTGACAAAATCTGACATCCTGAAAAAGTAATTATAAGCACAAAGCATCTAAACACAGAAAATGATATTTACTCCCATTTTTGTATCGTGGATAAAACTATTAATATTAAATGCCTGCTTTTTACTGGCTAAAAATAAAAAGCACATCTAAGAACAGTTAGCACTCTACATTCACAAGTTTAACTTTCATAGATTTGATTATATGCAAGCTGAATTTGGGAATTTTTTGAAAATTGCAGCCTATTGTGGAAAATTAGATAACTCATATAAGTCAGAAATATAAATAAAATTAAAAAAAAAAGTTTAATAAAGTCAGAAATGAATAAAATATATGGACTACATCTACTTTACATTTTTGTGTGTTAAATATAATCAACATATTAAAAGTTAATGTTTTCGGGTCTTAAAGAGATTTAGTTTTATTGGTTTTTGCAAGAATCCCAAAAAAACTCTTAACCTCTGCAAATGTGGAGATCTGAATGTATATAAACTATCACAGTCTATCACTATCATGTAAACATATATCTATAAATAGATGAGACATCCAATATTGAAATGAACAGTCTAAAAATTTTTTTCTAAATTAGTTTTTCTTTCAAATAAAAACATTAATTCAAAAAATTATCAATTTTAATTTATATAATGATATAACAAGTTCTACATTATTGTTAACTTGCCTGAAAACATCAGGCAAGTTATTTTATGAAAACGAATAAATATGTTGAATTCACAAAATGAACTTTTATGGACTTCATATTCATTTCAAACTTGAACTATTCATATATATGAAAGCTGTTTTATAAAAAGTTTTCAAAGAAAAATTCTAGTTAATTTCCTGTATTTTTAAAATTATATTAGAAGAGTATGTACAAAATATATTTATTTCTTTTTTCAAATTTCATTAACAACATTTATAACCATAGATCAATATTAAACTTTGGAATTATTTATAGAGGATCTACTTGCACTTAGAAGTTTTATTACAAATTCATCATTATTACATTTTTTTTAATTTGGGTTCTATGATTCCTATTATTATAAACTTCTCAGATAAGCAATTGCCTTAATATAATGAAAATATTTAGATTAAGAACAAAATTTAATGAAATATTAAGATTTTAAATAAACTTTAAAATTTATAAACTAATTAATTCATTTCATTTCTTCAATTAAATTTAATTAAAGTATATAATTATATTGTCTTCAATATACAATACAATTACTAAATAACAAGATTTATTAAAATTTCAAATATAAAAGATAAAAAACTTCTAAAAGCAATAGGTCATTTAAAGATTTTATTGACCTTCCCTGAGATTACTAACAATCATAGTATTAAAATTTCTTAAATAGGTTTATTTAATATAATGATATTATGTTATCACAACTTTCTGAATTCATTACTTTCATTCATTCACTTACTAATTAATATCACAGTTTTTCTTTTTAAAAGCTGATTTTAATCATTTTAAAAAATATTGTTATGATGGATCACTACTTTCAATGTCTTTTAGCTTTTTTGCTAGAAATTTAGTCAATAGTCTCTGGTGAAGAAGAGCTTCATTTTTATCACATAACTGAAATAATTAAAGTAACATTGCATTAATTCTATTGCAATTAAATTTTATTCAAAAGTAAAATTTATATGTCTAAATTTAAGTAATACTACAATAAAAATCCTGAAAACTCTCACTTTAGAATTAACAATAAAGGAAATTGTTAGTCTAAAAAAAAAATAATTATATATGTTATCTATTTTATATATAATTAATAGATAAATTATATGAAATAGATTGCATATATGTTTTATATTTATTCCAAATATATACAGGTGGTTCTCAGTTTATGAGTTTTTCAAAATGAAGTATCAAAAAAAAATTGAAAATATTAACATTAATTAAAATTCTAAACATTCATAAAAGGTATTTAAACTCATATACATAGCTATACAATACAGTACAATTGATTTTGTAGCAGAACCTCCATCATCTGCTTTGAAATCAGAAAATTCAAAACGGAGGCTGAAAAGCAGTAGCAGCTCACCCTCTGGTTTTATCAGCATGTTATGTAAATAATTTCTATTCCTAGATTGTGCTAAGGTAGTTCATTTGCACTAAAGCTCATCTATTTATCTGTCAATAATAATGAATAATAAAAATTCTTTAACATTTATGTAACATAAATAATTTCTTTATTAATAATTTGCTTGACTTTAACAACTATATTTTCATTACTTTAGATAAATAAATCATTACTTAATCATAAACTATTGATTTTATTGACCTTTATTTAATTTTATTGTGGTGAAATTGCATGATTGAGAATGGAACTCCTAATTTTATTATTATATCTAAGGGAAATTGAGTGTTGGTTTATGAGTTCTTATTTTACAAATAAACTCCAGGAACAAGTTAAAGGCAAGAATCACTATATATATATATATTCTCTCTCTCTTTATATGGAATATATAAGAGAAATCCATTAGAATAACTCCACTTAAAATTATAGAATGTTTTCTTATTAAAATGAAGGATGACTATTATGATATTATTACAGAATTTATAAAATAGAGGTAGCTGAAGAAATTTGTCAAAGAACCTTAAA
The DNA here is from genome assembly GCA_000484575.1 of Olivierus martensii. Taxonomy (NCBI): domain Eukaryota; kingdom Metazoa; phylum Arthropoda; class Arachnida; order Scorpiones; family Buthidae; genus Olivierus; species Olivierus martensii. The sequence continues at coordinate 47,984 of AYEL01087497.1, read as the reverse complement.
ACAAACAGGAATATTAGATAATTGTAAAATTTGTAAATAACTGGTAAACTCTCTACTCTTAATCCCATAAAACACCTCAGTTTTACTCTTTTTTCTAATCACCAAAAGCTTCCTTTATCTGATCCTCATAACTTCTGAACTGATTCTACTGATCCCAATAAGCAATGCACTGGTCCTAATAACTGGACTGTATTATGTAATTTAGCACATTTGAATTGGTTCTGCAAATTTGGTCCTAATAAGTACTAGTCACATTATCCAATGATTTGATTAAGTGGAATGTACTGTATATCTAACTTTAACTGTTATTATTATTTAGTTAGATAAAAAAGATAATAATATCTCTCTTTTTCACTTGAATTTAAAAACAAACACAAATTTATAAATATAAATTCAGAAATAAATAATGATTAGAAATCCATAAATTAGAAGCTTTATAAGAAAATATTTTGTACTAATAAAAAAATAATTTTAAAAATATTGCAAAAAACATCAACTACATAAATGCAGTTAATGTTTTTAAAACTTCAGAAAACTTTTATTTATTTATTTTATATAATTTTATTCATCACCATCAAAAAATATTTTTTCATTTGAATGAAAATATGTCAGTAAAAGATGGATATTTTTAATCATGTCACAGTAGAAGTTTAAAGTTATGTGAAATTCGAAAATAAAATGAAATTAAAACAACAATATTTTATATCTCATATAATCAAATTCAAAAGCTCATATCTTTAAAAAATTAAAATTAACAAATTAATTAATTAATTTGTTTGTAAATATTGTATTGTAAGAAGTGTAAAATTACATAGAATACAAAAGTAATACAATAATTAATGGATGACAAACAGAAAATGTGCAATCATATCAGGAAACAACAAATAAGCAATAAAAGGAAAAATTTTACATTTTGGACTTCTCTGGATTGGTACTTAGATTACTATGGTAAAATTTTATTGATATCTTATCAAGGTATTAAATATCATATTACTAGTATGGTATTGTTCCATATGATGATGTATTCCTTTCAACCAAGGAACAATAAGGCATCACAATGCTGTGTAAGTACAATCAGTGTAGTCCACTTAGCCTTAGGAGTTTTTCATTTAGAATTTTTGTTAAAAAATTATTTTTCCAACTTTTGCAAAATCTAAACTACAGCTATGAGTTTATTATTATTAAAGATCACACTGATATAATTTATTATAATTGTAATTATTGTTATAACATTATCACAATATCAGTGGAATGGATATTTTGTGTAGTTGTTTAAATCTGAAGAAAAAATGATTTAATGAACAATCTAAAAGCATGTAAAAAATTATTTTTAATAATAATCAACTCTTTCTCTTTTTCAGTCATTTAGTACATTTATGAGTTAAAAAAATTATTATTAACATGATTCTATATTATGTAAATGAAATCATTCAATGAAATATCTAGATTTTCTCTTTTTAATGTAGTGAATTGAGAAAAATCTTTTCTTCTTCTCAAGATAGTTTCATTTAAAACACTTTCCTTATCATTAACATTCTTCCTGTTCTAATTGCTTGTTAATTCACAATGAAACAAATTATCAGTTTATGTAAAAACATCTGTTCCAATTATTTGCATAAGGTCAGGAACTGGTTGTATTTGTTTGTAATGTATTTAAATATTCTCAAACAAACAATAACCCATCTGTTCAATGTTTGGTCCAATCTAGAATTTCCCCTTGGTCACTATCTGCAATTTTGATAATTCAGTCCATTTTCAATAGAAGCATGGACTCAGTAAAACATATTGATGATAGCAAGTTGGTCTGCATTGGTGATTTCCATCATTTCAATAGCAAAAAAACTTAAAATTAAGAAATCATGTGCCTTTAGTTCTTGACAGTCAGAAAAAAGAAAGCAAAAATAATTGTTTTTTTTTCAAAATATGTTTTTACCTCAATTATATAAATTTAATTTATGTTTTTACAACTTGGTATATGAACTATTTTATGTATACTCATTTATTAATCTAAGTTAAGATTTCAAGGACTGACTAGTTATTTATTAAAAGTATTTTGTTGATTTTTTATCTATAATATACTTTTAATTATCATTATCATAATAAAATTTAACAGAATTTATAATTATCAAATTTAATAATTTAGTAATTTATTACTAATACTGCATACTAATTTTAACTATTTTATAATCTAAACAAGGTTGATTTGGACATTCTTCCTGCAATTTATTCATGAATTTATAATTATCAAATTTAATAATTTAGTAATTTATTACTAATACTGCATACTAATCTTAACTATTTCATAATCTAAACAAGGTTGATTTGGACATTCTTCCTGCAATTTATTCGTGACAGTTCATGTCAAATTTTTGCCTGGTTCCATCTAAGCCTTTTATAATGTAATTTCTATACTTATTTAATGTATTTCCATTTAATGCACAGGTTTTCTGGTCCTTATTAGTGTATTATAGTAGGATATATCTGTAAATTAGATGATGGTCATCATCATGCAATCTCAAAAGAAAGACTATAGGATGGTCCAAAAGTCTCTATACATCTGATGGTTGAAACAGCAGTTTCTGATTTCTTAGATTAATTGCTGTGGTCCCTTGGAGAGATCTGGAGACCTTGGAGATTGATCTTTAAGACCCCAGATCTCAGCTTACTTGATATTCAAAGCCCCACCTGTGGGAACATTTGAAAGCCATGATGTACTAAGAAAAGTTATGAAACATGAATCACCTAAAAGAATGCACTTGAAATGCAATTTTGCACATGACACTAGATATGTTGACATGAGTCACCACATTTGAGTGTGTCAATCCATATGAATTTTCAAAATAAAATAATGGCAATCATATAGAGTGTATTTTGTGAATAAAGTTACGCTTTTTAATAAAGTGTTAATTTTCTTTATGTATGAAGACTTTTATACAGACACTCTTATATTTTAGTGTTCTGAATATTTCTAAAACGTGAATCGGATTAGTTTAACCAACTAAATAAAATTCTTCATAAATAAATATAATAAAAAAGAATAGAAATAGAAAATATAAAACTTAAAAACTAAAGATTTGAGTTTGATTTTTCACAAAATTACTAGCATTTTCAAAGCGAATCAATAATTCAGTATCTGAAAAAACATCATAGTATATATGTTACTCTATGCTTTGAAGCAGTACAACAGACTCGTGAAATGAGTTCAAAACAAAAATGCAAGGGAAAACACCCTCAATCAAATATGAAACTGGCATAGTGACAGGTATCATACATACCTAATTGTAGTTTGGGCCTGGATATTTGTCTAATAACAGATATCTGTTGTTAGGAAGCAAATGAGTACAAGAAATTTATACAAATAGAACTGCAACCATTTGCTCAAGTCTCTCTTACAGTTATGAATGGTATATCAATAGGTATTTATTGCTGTATATTACATAAATCAACATAAAAATTCCTCTACTAGTGATGTAATTTTTTCATCCTGTTGTGAATGAATGGATTTGTGGTCTCTTTCTAGTTTTATTTCCAAATTTCTTGCTTTCTCATATTGAGCAGCCATATGAGGAAGCAAGAAAGCACATGGAATTAAAAAATATTTTTGCATTTGCATTCTCAAAGAGAATTGCAACCATTTGTACAAAACATTCACCTTCATTTTGACAAAAAGCTTCATAAGTGAAGCAATTTCAGGAAAAACAAGGTATTCATTATGCTACTATTACAGTACTGCACTACTGCCTACAAGAATATATCTGAAATGTCTCATACCTTTGTCCAAATTATGTAAAACACATTATTCATAAAATCATACTCTATGTATTTTAAATAAGACGTTTTAAATGATTATTAAAAATTTAATTTTCTTACCAAGTTAATGAGGCTTTCAATGATTATTTCATATTTGTTTTCTGTTGATCTTTTCATAAAATTTTTGAAATTAACTTTTACCTCAGATTTCATTTTATTAGCTGAAAGTAAATGTCAGATATAAAAATATTTCTTTTTAATAAATTTTTAATATAATAAAAATTTAAACTAGCTTTTATTGATTGTTATATCTTATGCCTATGTTAATTATAAATTTTATATTAGTTATTGTCATTTGTTCTTTTATGTTATCTCTTGAAAGTATTTAACTTATTGTGATTAATATTGTAGTTATTAGTATTAAAATTATTAAAATTTTTATAAATTACTTTTATGGAATGCATATTTTGTTTTATATACTTTCCAATATTTTTTCTCTCTTCAATATATAAACTATAGAAATGAGTACTATAAAACAGCTTATATAAAAATAAATATTGAATTTATGGAATGCATATTTTGTTTTATATACTTTCCAATATTTTTTCTCTCTTCAATATAAACTATAGGAATGAGTACTATAAAACAGCTTATATAAAAATAAATATTGGGAATTTATCTATTATTATTTTATCCAAATTTATCATATATTAATATAAGTAGCAACTTGTTTTATAAAAGACACTCCTTGAAAGCTGTTCATTATGTGAAAATCTGTAAAATGAACATTCAATTCTCATTAATCAATGTAAAAATTTCTGATCATTTCCTATTTCCAGAAAGTTTTGTCTATCAATTTTCAAACATTATAATAGCATGAGCATAAATGCAATAATGCATACTATAAATAGTTGTTTGAGATAGTTATTATTTGTTTAGCCTTGTTACTTAATATTTTATTCCAAACTACATTTTTAATGTGAAGTGATTTTGAATAAAAGCTGAAAGTAAATAAAATCACAAATTGAAATAAAATTTTTTGCCCAATTTTAAGTGATTTGACTCTAATATTGCATGAGTTAAAGAGAGCTGAGAACCACTTATTTTCTCCTTAGAAATGATAAGGATAAGGCTCCACCTGATTCCAATGCAGAGGTATATGTTATACTAACTTTGGATAGCAATATGGATCAAAGAGAAGAATATATAGAGATTACCAGGAGGAGTTTAATTTGTAGAATTAATGAGCACAAGGGAAGACCATCAATAAAGGAAACCTGAATACAATCCTGGCCAAAAGATTTTATGAGAAGCCTTAGATATAAAGTGGGATCAAGCAGAAGTGATTAAAAGTGTCCAATATTTTGAAGAAATGATGATGATTGAGGTGCTCCAACTAAAAGAAGCAAGGTCTACGATATCTTGCTTCTTTTAGTTGAGCACTTCAATCATCATCATTTCTTCAAAGTATTGGACATTTTATAATAACAACAACCTGCTAAAATATAGAAAACAAGAAATAATCTAAAAATTTTAAGTATTTTATTACCTTAGAATTTTAATTTTTTCAGTTCAAAACAAACAGCACTTGTGTAATTTTTAAATGTTTATATTTTAGTTATTTTAGTATAATTAACATCCGATTTCTAAATTTAAATTTTTATATAATTTAAAACCTTAGAATGCTTTTGATATTTGCTCATATTTTATGTTTGAATATATTTAACTTGTAATTTTGTAGACGACTGTGAAAAATTGAAAACATTTTAAGTTTATATCTTTGTTTCTAAACAAACATTTCTCTGCCTAATTAGATAAGTTTTGTTTAAGCTGCCATATTCTCATGGGATATTCTTTATCTGGCAGCAGCCATTTATAGAGCCCACTACGGAGCCAATACCCATGGTGAATCAACCGGAAGATTGAAAGATAGGGTTCAACAGGCTAGGCCCAACCTCTCCTGAAAAGCTGGAGATATGAGATCCAGATCTAAACCTGGATTCTCCAAAATGATAAGCAATTGTTTACCACACAATCATCCACTTGACCTGTCTAATTAGAAATTATCTTGAATAATTAATAAGATCTCATTGAAAGATGATTAATTGAAAGTTTCTTAACCAGGAATGAATGTTGAACTTTCAATAGATTAGTTTATTAGAAAATTTTGTAAAATAAAATTTTTCCTCATATTATATTGACATTAAAGATGATTAAATAAAAATCTAACAAAACATTATATAACTGATAAATTTCAAGTCTATAAAAAACTTATTCAATTTTTATATTAAATAAAAATTCTTTTTTCTTACCATATATCAATTTTATGAGATTTCTGTTTTTCTTTAATTGTTCTTCGAAAGCATTTTGAAAGGCTTGCAATGCATTATGAGTTTCATTCAATAGCTTTTCTAAATTCTCTACCTAAATAAATACTAAAAGTTCTTAAGCATTCAAAATTTAAATAAATAATTTAAAATGATTTTATGCATATCTTACTTGTTTGTTTAAATTAATAATGTGCTTTTGTTTAGAGCAGGCTGCTCTAGCACATCTGCATGGTTCTTGTTGTTTACCTCTACAAGGACAAGCACCCAATAAACTGAGCTGAAAAAAATAATTTTGTATTGTTAGATTAAGTTTTCTGATCCAATGTATCTAAAATCAAAAATTAAAATGAATTAATTAATTCTCAACTAATGATCTAAAAATTTATGAACTGTGAATGTTATTGATTCTTGAATATATGCATTTGAATATCCATTCAAATGCATGCATTTGAGAAAACATACATGGAGTGTGCATAAAAATGAAAACTAAGTATATTTACTTATATGAAAATGTATTAGACTAATCTACAAATATATACTATAATTAATAAATTAATATTTCCATTCATTTTATTAAAAAATAATAATGTTAAATTTTATCAAGGAAAACTACAAAAAGAAGTCATGACACATTTTGATTCATTTGAGAAGTTATCTTTTGATGGATTAATGCAATTTTTTTAATATTTGGCATAAAATTGCTTGACTTAATTCTTAAATCACCTCGTTCAAAAATATTCAACCTATTTTTTGTTTTCTGTAGTAAATTATTAACTTGATTAAAGCCTGCTTCCACTAGGTAAAAAGAGGGAAAAATCAATAATGCCGATTCAGTAACAACTTTTATTTAGAGATATTTCTCTCGGATGACTTTTAAATTCCAAAACTTAGCATACCCATGTGTTTCAAATAAGACTTGTGCTTGAATATCCTCCTTCAATGCAATTAATTCTTCTTGTATCATAATATCAAAATCAGATATATTACAGTGCAGCAGTTCTATGATCCATGCTGGCACATTCAAATTTTCAATGTCTTGGAAGCAAAGATTAAAATCTTCTTTTAAATTTTGCAAGTGGCTTGTATATAACAATATATCTTCTGAGGAAATGCAATCATTTTCAATAACAGACAATTGCAAATTAAAAATTAATATATTTTAGAAAAATTTTATTTGTTTTTTAAAGTATATTAAATAATTTTAGTGTATTTTTTCCCTTATATTTATTTCATATGATTTTTTCTTTACTACATGATATAGCTTTATATCAATAAACAATTATTATCATTATTATTAATAAATTTTTTGTAATCAATGGGATCTTGATCTTAATTATGCCAATCAATTGTCAGTGCATATTCAGTTATCAACCCCCAATAGACCCCTTGATCATCATTGACCCCTTTTTCAAATTTTATCGATCCCATTGGGAACCCCTGCTTTATACTTTCTTTCTTACTGTTTTATATCAAAATTTTTAACAAATTGTTCAATAATAAAATAATTTCAAACTTAAAAGATTATATTTAATTATGAAAAATATATAAAAATTAGATGTGTCAAATTAAACAGTATAACAGATTTAAATACATATAATAAAATCAACTCATTTATGAAGTCATTTATAGAAAAATTTGGTGATTTCAAAAAATAAAGTCAGTTGTAATTTAGATTAACAACAAAATAACTATAAACTAGTAACTTTTATCTTTTTCAATCACGACAACTAAAATTAAAAATTCTTGAATGCATTATTGTAAAAAGATATAAAATTTTAATTTCACACAATATAAAAAATTTCATTTTTGACAAAATAATGAATGCTTCAACAAATTTCCATATATAATATATGACTGGTAAAAAAAAAATCACTTAAGTTTTGTTATAATTAGCACAGTTTTCTACATTTAGTAAAATTGTCATCAAAACTTTTCTTCTATAAATAAAAAATACAGGAAATCCCTAACTTCTAAGTGGATCATTCAATAAAATCCTATAGAAGTCAAAACATATGTCAGAGTATACCTATATAGTACTAGTGTTTCATAAAGATGCAACATTAGTTATATTAAAGAATAAGGACATAAGTTGGCCAGATGACTGTGATAAAGCAGTCACTTATTATTTTGGAGGATCCAGATTCAATTCAGAGTCCATATCTTCAATTTTTCAGGAGAGATCCTGTGTCTGGGTCCAGCTAATTAACTAAAACTAACATAATAAGCAGATAAAACCTATTACACTATAATGTTCAAATACACTACTTCTTATGGATTCAATATCATTGCAGCACTCAAAGCAGGGAGATTATTGAAGGTATATAAAATCACACAACTACTATATACCAAAAATATTTATTTGCTTTATTTGAAACTCTTTTGTCTAAGTTACAGTCCTCATCAGCAGTACATTCCATTGCAAAATATAATAAATTAAATAAAGAATGAAAAAATAAGTTTAAAATAATTTTAAGAATGTTACCATAGTAACATAAACATTAAAATTTAACATTTAAAAATGGTACAAAAATAAATAATAATTTGGTATTGATATTAAACTTAATGACAGATAATGTTGGTAAGGGTATTGCTATCATCATGGTATTGAAGGACAGTTGACTATCGTTTTTGCATTTTATGGCACCAAATCTAAGCCTGGCTAACCATATTAGGCTCCACTGTATTAATTATGTTATAACCATTAAATTTCTTATTTACTATGCTGATGGCTTCTGCAAGCTTACCTTTCAGTGGGTTATTAGTTTTCTTAATTATCTTGGCATCACCCCAATTTATCTGTGTCAAAGTTCACAATTCTCTGTGACAAGAATATCTCTTACCTTTCAGTGGGTTATTAGTTTTCTTAATTATCTTGGCATCACCCCAATTTATCTCTGTGTCAAAGTTCACAATTCTCTGTGACAGGAATATCCTCTCACTTTTTCTTGCAATATCTTTTTCATGTTCTAACACTCTTTCATGCAGAGAAATGTGAATTTTGACACAGAGATAAACTGGGATGATGCCAAGATAATTAAGAAAACAAATAACCCACTGAAAGGTAAGGTTGCAGAAGCCATTAGCATAATAAATAAGAAATTAAACGGTTATAACATAATTAACACAGTGAAGCCTAATATGGTTAGTCAGACTTAGATTTGGTGCCATAAAATGCAAAATGGTAGTCAACTTCCTTCAATACCATGATGGTAGCAACACCCTTACCAACATTATCATCTGCCTCATAATTTTTATGCTTAAGTTTAATATCAATACAGAATTATTATTTATTTTAGTACCATTTTTAAATGCTAAATTTTTATGCTTACATTACTATGGTAACATTCTTAAAATTATTTTAAACTTATTCTTTCATTCTTTATTCAATTTATTGTATTTTGTAATGGAATGCATTGCTGATTAGTAACTTAGCTGAAACCACTTCGAATAAACCAAATAAATATTTTTGGTATATAGCAGTAGTACAATTTTATATACCTTCAATAATCTTCCTGCTTTGAGTGCTGTAATGGTAACTTAGCTGAAACCACTTCGAATAAACCAAATAAATATTTTTGGTATATAGCAGTAGAACGATTTTATATACCTTCAATAATCTTCCTGCTTTGAATGCTGTAACGATATTAGATAAAAACCTATGTACATATAATAAATGATGAAATTAGGAGAAAAATGCTTGTATCTCTGTATTATAGCTTTATCTATTTTGAATGGAAATTTCATGTAAGTACAAATGCACATATGTCAGGAGCAGTCTGTATTCAGAAATATATGCATATTAAATTGCTTAATGATTTAAAACTTACTTCAACACTTGTAAATTCTGAGCAACTATCTTCTGAAGAAAGAGATGATGATCTTTGAAAGGAAAGTCTTTCTTTAGCATCTAAAAGCACCATGAGTTCATCTCGTTCATGACTCAAAGCTAAAAATAACATTTTTTTTTTATATATCATCAAGAATTATTAATTAAAATTTACAATTATATTTTTACAATAAATTATAATAAATATATAATTAAGAATTTTTATTTATTTAAACACGATCAACTTTTCTGAATAAATTTACTTTCTATTGTAAAACTTCCAATTATAAATTTGTTTAGATCTAATTTTGCTATCATTCAGATTTTCGAATCATGATGGGAAAATGATCGAAAAATTTGGAAATTTTAGTTTAATTCATTTTTAAGCATTTAATATCCAGTTTATTTTTCAAAATACAAATTAAATTAACATTTTAGGCAGATAAAAAAATTTCTTATCCATAAACTATAGGGTTGCTTGGAAAAGTAATTTCGTTTTTTCATTAAAATGAACAGTAATTTTTTTTATAGTACCAGTATATAAATATTTTATTTAATTATATATTGATCATTTTGATCCAATACATTTTGCCATCTTTCTGGTAGCAGCATGATTCTGTGGGGTACCGGAACTCTGAACATAATTAAAGTATAATTTAGCAAAAAGGGAACGAAAGTTGAAGCAAAAGACAAACGGAGATCCTAGAAAGGTCGAGCGAGGAGGAGATCGGCAAGCGAGTAAGAGCAAGCCTCGATCGAGGGCAGCACAGGCTCTTAAATACTCGGGACGTTCTCTGACCCCTTTTCCCGGGCTGAGAACTAAAATGTTTATTTTCTGGAAATATTCTCCGAGATAGGTGTCAATTATCCATCGAACATGGAAAGGAATTTTGAACGAGAGGAGAAACTGCAAGTTAAAATAAACATATCGAACCAATGGCGACATAGCGGCGTCATATTTCGATCATCAGGTGGACTCTTGCCCCCAATAACAATCACAAGACGATATGTGCAGTATTTGATGGATAATTGACACCTATCTCAGAGAATATTTCCAGAAAATAAACATTTTAGTTCTCAGCCTGGGAAAAGGGGTCAGAGAACGTCCCGAGTATTTAAGAGCCTGTGCCGCCCTCGATCGAGGCTTGCTCTTACTCGCTTGCCGATCTCCTCCTTGCTCGACCTTTCTAGGATCTCCGTTTGTCTTTTGCTTCAACTTTCGTTCCCTTTTTGCTATACATCTTTGGATTTCTCCGGGGTATCACTGAGAGATCGTGTCAATTGCTCGACCTTTCTAGGATCTCCGTTTGTCTTTTGCTTCAACTTTCGTTCCCTTTTTGCTGTACATCTTTGGATTTCTCCGGGGTATCACTGAGAGATCATGTCAGGTCCGGAGGCCCCGTTGAAACATCTTCAGGTCTTCAATTATCAGCAGATTTCAACCTGTGTGTCATTTATCTTAGTATTTCATTGTGGAAACCTTGGTGCCAATTCGCCAGATTATCAATAAAGGACTAAAGACTGATATCTTTGGGACTAAAGACTCTGTGTGACCAACTTATAAGTTCAACCGGTATTTGACTGACTGGAGTAAAACCGCTTTCAATGCAAACAGGTACTGATTACAGGTATCTCTCTCAAATGTCACAGGTTGTTAATTGTGATTTGAAAGTCTCTCTAAATAAAGGAAGTTGTTCTTGTTGAATGTCATTTCTGTTTTATCTGCTGACTCTCATTACCCATCCTTATGTGCATCTCTCACTGCACTTTAGGCCAATGCCTATCAACATTGTCCTTGGGCCTGCAGGCCATGTGGGCCTTACAATTCCATGCTTGTAGAATTTCTGTTCTTTGCTTGCAAAAAACTGAACCAAGTGGTTTTTGACATGTTCATTTGAACTAAATGTTTTGTCATCTGAAGAATTCTTTAAAGACTGGAACAAATAATAATTGGAAGGTGCAGGACCTGGCAAACATGGTGGGTTGATAGCATATCCCATTGAAGCTTCTAGTGAGTTAACAGTTTCTAGTGAGTTATCAAACTTGTATGAAATTTGGCATTATCATGGTGAAACACTACATCTTTTCTGTTAATCAATTCTGATCTCTTCTGTTTGAAGTCTGTTTTATCTGCTGACTCTCATTACCCATCCTTATGTGCATCTCTCACTGCACTTTAGACCAATGCCTATCAACATTGTCCTTGGGCCTGCAGGCCATATGGGCCTTACAATTCTATGCTTGTAGAATTTCTGTTCTTTGCTTGCAAAAAACTGAATCAAGTGGTTTTTGACATGTTCATTTGAACTAAATGTTTTGTCATCTGAAGAATTCTTTAAAGACTGGAACAAATAATAATTGGAAGGTGCAGGACCTGGCAAACATGGTGGGTTGATAGCATATCCCATTGAAGCTTCTAGTGAGTTAACAGTTTCTAGTGAGTTATCAAACTTGTATGAAATTTGGCATTATCATGGTGAAACACTACATCTTTTCTGTTAATCAATTCTGATCTCTTCTGTTTGAAGAAATCACTCAATTTGTCCGATTGGTGGCAGTACACTTCCAAATTAATTGTGAAATTGTCTGGCAGGAGCTCAAAAAAAAAATTTCCTTGAAATCCCACCAAATTAAAGAGCATCACTTTTTTGATGAATATTGGATTTTGGAGTGCTTTGAACTGGCTCATCGCTTCTGCTCCATGATCATTTGCATTCAAATTTGGTGTAAACAATCTATTTTCCATCACCAGTTATGATCCGCTTCAGAAAGGGAACATTTTCTTCACATTTGAGCAGCAAATCACAGATGTCAATGCATTGGAGCAAATCTTTCTTTGAGAATATGCAAAACCCAAATATTGAACTTTGAAACAAAACCAAGTCATTTCATATGGTCATGAACAGTGAAATTTGACAAATTCAATCTTGTACCAATTTCTTGTGTTGTTATTTGGTGATCTGCTTCAACCAATACCTTTATTTTGTCATCATCAGATTCAATTTGACTTTCCAACACATGGTACATCTTTAATATTAAAATTGTCAAAATGAAATTTTGCAAATCAGTTTTGGCACTGGTGTTCTGTTAACACATCATCTCCATATACTTCACATAACTTTTTTCTTGCTTGAACAGCATTCGTACCTATTCAGTAATGAAAAAGCAAAATATGCTGAAAATGCTCCTTTTTGTTTTCTATTTTTGATACGACACCAAAAAAAAAAAAAACAACTGCACAGAATCAAAAAAAAAATATTTTTATAAATATACCTTGAAATGTCAGCTGTCAAAATTTATAATGACAATATGGCTTAAAATGAAATTGGCAAGTAAAAATACAACTAACAAATACAACTAATTTCGTTTTTTTCCCATTTATGGGGAAAAAGTGAAATTACTTTCCAGTGTCAAAATTTATAATGACAATATGGCTTAAAATGAAATTGGCAAGTAAAAATACAACTAATTTCGTTTTTTTCCCATTTATGGGGAAAAAATGAAATTACTTTCCAAACAACCCAATAGAAACATTTTTAGCATTTTTTAATGCTAACTTCAGCCAATTACTTAATATTAAATATATTTACAAATTGTCCTTATTCGTTATATTTCAAAATTAAAATTTTGAAATGTAATGAATAATGATAATTTGTAAATAAATTTAATATTAGTAAAAGAAGAGAATATTAAAATGTTTCTAGTTTGTAAATAATAAATTTTTCTACTGAAAGCACTATTTTACAGATTTTTGTCAAACATGTCTTATTAGCTCTTTTAATTCTTAATTTAGTGGCTACAAATATTGTCTTTATTGGTTTTATGGCTTTAATAACATTTAAAAATTTTTTCAAATTTGAAATTCTTGAAAAGCTTAAACAACAAAAATAATTTAATGATTTATATCACTTGCAGTGTTGATAATACAAACATAATGAAGTATATGAACAATCATGAAGAATTAATCAATCAAAGTATCAGCACAGTATATTTTATATATTGTATACTTCTGTATTTTGCTGTATTTTTTTAATTAATTATTGCAATGAAAATAAATATTAAAAATATTATATAAATTTACGATTCATCATATCAAAAATTTGTAAAATGAAAAAACATAAATCAAGAAATAAATTAATATGGTTAGTTATAAATAATTTAATCATACCCATGCGATTAGCTATTAATGATTTAATTGTATTTGACTGTTCCTTAACAGTTGTTGATAATTCATCTAATTAAAATGCATTGGCCACTGATATGCACAAATTCCATTCATGCAAATTCAAATATTGTACTGTATATAAATTATAATGCTAACAAGAAGCAAACAGAAGTTAAATTTTGAAATTTTACAGAACATGCAAAATTTATATAATCTCAGTTTAAATGATGAATTTAAATGCAGCCTTCACACATGATTAAGGATTTTTTAATCATGTAATCATTAATGTAAAATTTAATATTCTTGTAATAAGCCAAAAATCTGCATTTGAAGTCATTACATGATAAACAACTTACAACTTCTTGGAAACTAAAGAGAACAACATTTCATATACAGTAGAATCCTGATCAACCTCATTTCCATTTATCAATATCTGTTAACTAAGATACAAACCAGTGTCAGGCTAATCATGAAATAGCTATGATAGCAATGTGAGTGAGTCAAATATATAAGATGACACACTTATACACAAATTTAATATTCCACAATTATCTATTCTCTTTTTAGTAAGTGTATTTCAAGCTAGATTATTAAATATGAATTGTGATTGTTATGTTTGCAAGTATGTATAATACCATACCTTTTTATTATGTGATATTTACTTTAATAAAACTGCAATATGATTCCATCATCTTATTTATGGAACTAAAGGCAGTGTATGACAGTTAACTGTTCATTTATCCTTAGGAAAAAGTACTATAAATCATATTCATATTACTCAACAGAATCATCCTAGTATCTGAGGTGATCATGATTTCTAATCACTTTAAATAATCAAAAAAGGCAGTGTATGACAGTTAACTGTTCATTTATCCTTAGGAAAAAGTACTATAAATCATATTCATATTACTCAACAGAATCATCCTAGTATCTGAGGTGATCATGATTTCTAATCACTTCAAATAATCAGATTTGTACTATATACACACCATCCATCTTATATAGATTCATAATGTTTACTTGTATTTTAAATGCTTACTAGGTTAGTTTTAGTTAACAAAATGGGCCCAGATCCAGACTTCTTTTGAAAAATTGGAGATATGGCACTCTGAATTGAATCCAGATTCTTGAAGATGGTAAACAATTGTTTTACCTCATAACTTATGTACTTATTCTTTAACATAATTATTTTTAATGCTACAACTTTATGATCTACTAATATTGTAACCTATGCAAGTCATATGTTTTGATTTACATAAGATTTTGCAAAATAATCCACTTACATAAGTCAGGGATTTTTTGTACACAATATATGTTCAAATTTTTCCAATTATTCAATAATTTTTGCATGTAAACAACAATTTAAGAGGAGTCATAAAAAATGGAAATTCGTTTTTTTATCACTAAAAATCTATGTAATAAAATGAATTTCCACTTGTCAATCTGTCTGTCTTTCATAGTAATGCAACTGCTCATAATCATTAGATGACACACAGTAATGACAGTGTTATAATGACTTGAAATGAATCATTTCTTTTGCTGTTTATTTTTTGAGACAAAAATTGAAAATAAGAAAAATGACTCAACTCCTTAATTGTTTAATTTTCTCATTTTTAATGACCATATATATTATAGTTATTAAAAATGCCATTTAAAATTGTATAAATGGCATACTGACTGCATAATAAAGTCACTGCTTTGATAGAATAAGAACATTATCTAAGCAAATCTAGTCTAATCCAATTATTATGTATCTATCAAAAGATTATAAACATGCTATAAATAATAAGGAATTTGGAGTTATTTGGTTTATTAGCCCTTATAACATATGATCATAGTTCATGGCTTTATTTAAAGTGTGAGAAACTCAAATATTAAGAATATTTTACCTATAATTTCATTTAATTTTGTTTACTATTAATAAAATGTATTTATAATAGTAAACAGTAAATGCTTACATTTGCATGTAGTTTGAATTTTAAAACTGTAAGCATATTTTAAATTAAAATAAGAATTAAAATATTTGCATACAATAATAAATTATATTTTATGATCTTAATACATAATGTATAGTGCTTTTAGCAAATATTATTCTGTTAACAGATTCATATAATGTATATTTATCATGAAAGCATAGATTTAATTTTACAATAAAATATGAAATATAACTTGGGTTTTTTAATACATTATTTCAAAAATTTTGTTTTAAATATATAAAAAGACATTAATATAAATATTGGAAAATACATAAATGATAAATTTAGCTTCTTTAGTTACATTTTATTCAAAAATTTTAAAAATACAGTCTGACCCTTTTAACACACGATAGTTGGGGTCCATGGCTACTAAACTGTGAATTAAGTGAACCGCAAGTTACAGTACTGAATTAATATAAATTGAGAGATAATATAAGTTCCAACATTAATATGAATTTTTTGTGAGATTTCAGTTTGTCTTGCTCATTTTCGAATTTGTTCAATAACATTGAGTTTTTCTTTCGTATAAGCCTTTGATTTACATTTACACTCTTTTGACATTATTTTTAATTATTACAGAAATCACTTATAACCGAAAAATATTTATAACTCTTAAAATTTGACCAATACAAAATGGATGAACATGCAGCTACTTTCACTGATCATGAGATTTAATGATGAAGATGTCTAGGGGTGATATCACAAGTGATTGCTTATAAAGATTGTTTATCAAAGGAGTCATAGTAAAACCGCATGTTAAGCAGACTCGCTTGTTACTGAATCAAGTGTTAACAGGGTCCGACTGTACATACTTTCAATTATAAGAAAATATAAGTATTTTAATAAATTAAAAAATTTAAATAATAATATACCTGTTATATCTTTCTAACCAATTACGTTGGCTTTCTGTTAATTGGCTTTCAGTGCAATCTAATGTAAATTGTAAAGAATTTACTTCTTTTTGAAGTTCAGCACATTCATTTTTAATAGTTGCTTCTATTGATTTGTTTTCTTGTTCAACTGCATTTAACTGAAAAAGATTTAAAAAATAAATATAGTTTATATATTAAAACAAATTTTACTCCATATAATATAGTTATTTTAATGAAATAAAAACATTTTTCTTGTCAATAATAGAATTTTAAAATATATACAGGAAATTCTTAATGACAAACATTTGCGTGAATTCACGTGAATGTATAAGAATTCATGTAAATTTACATGTGAATTTTCACACATAAATGTAGAATTTTATTTAAAAATTTTTTAAAAAATTTTAAAATTAATAGAATATGCTAAAACATTTCAATATATATATTATGTAAGTGAATTTTTTGTACTCTATATCCAACAACTTTTTTCCAAATAGAAAAATACAATTTGTAGAGAATAGTTTAATTCTATTAATTAAATTAATAGAAATAAAAATTAATAAACAATTTTTATTTCTATTAAATAAAATTATTAATAGAAATGCAGTGGTACCTCACAATTCGACACTAATCCGTCATCGAACTAATGTTGAATTGAGAAACTGTCAAATTTCAGGACAATATTTCCTATATAAGATTATGGAAAATAATTCATTGTCAAACCCCTATCCCACTTCCCTAATGAGTGAGTGAGAGAGATGTAATATATTATTTCCTCTACTAATAGGTATTTTATTATTGTATAACACACTATATTACAAAATGCATTATTTTATACACAATACACTCAATGTATTAGCCCTTGGATGTTGGAATAAATTCTTCTTTATTCCTGTTCTGATCTGTGAAACCAGGATCAACTTGCTTTATATTCCTCAGTTTGATTTGAGATACATCCTGGAGTTTTCTTCTGGAATTCTTTGAAAATTAACCTAACCTTATAGATCATTGCCTGAGTTATTGGATCTCTCTTCATCTGTCTTTATCTAATTCAGATGAGAAGCAATTGTTCCATCTCATCATTGATTAAAGATCGATTTTTGTTGAAATCTTCATTGTTCCAGCAGACACCCTAGCATCCATAATCTCTTTCTGTTGTAAAATGTTGCCAAATTGTCCTAGGAATGCCAAACTTTTGAGCTACATCTGTAATTGTTCTACCTTTCCTGCATATTATCTACACTCTATCAAGCTTTCTTCTTTCCTGAATTATTCCTCTGTTCACTTCTGTTTGAACTTATCCCTAAACTTCACTCAAGAAAATAATAACTGCAAATGCATAATTTTTTATTTTCTGAAAAATGCAAAATTGAAAATTAAAACCAATAACACTGGCAAACATCAAAGCAGCCCAACAAGAACTGACAAATAACAAATGATATCACACAATTTCATGCAGATACATGCGCCACCCCACGAAACTCAAATGCCGAATTGTGAAGTACCACTGTAATTTTTATTTCTATTAAATAAAAACTAATAGAATTGAGCTATTTTATAGTTTAATTCTATACTTATTTGGCTTATTGTTTGCTTTTGTTTATTATCTAAAGTAAGAATTTTTACATTATTCATTATATTTCTATTAATTTTTATAATTCACAGATATAAAAATTCAAAAATTAAAAGATTCAAAGAAAAATAGTTATATAATTTTTATAAGTTAGAAGTTAAGTTAGCTAAGTTTTAAGAAAAAAATTTTTCTTGCTGTGAATATTTTTTCAGTTATTTCACATTTTTTTAATTTGCTGTAACATATATTGGTAAGAAATCCTTATCTTTTATAATTTTTTCTTCATTTGGAATAAATTTTCTTATATGACATTGTTTACCTTTTTAATTAACTTTGTCATATTCATTAACATTATATTTTGTCAAAGAAGCAGATGTTTACATATTTATTGCCATTTTTTATATTTTTGCTATTTTATTATCTTGCTTAGTTCTCCCACTGATATTCTTAATTTTATTTTTATTTATCATTTTTATATTTTTTTAATGATTTATTATTTAAAATCAAACAATTGTACTTTGAACACATTTTTTTAATTTTTGAACAATTCAAAAATTCTATATAAATCTTAAATATTAATTATAGCAAAATGATCTAGCAACTAAAGTATTGCAAAATTATATATTTGTAGTTATTTTTAATGCGTTGATGCAGTATTACATGATAATAAAGATTTTATTAAATCTTGGTCTCTGTTACTCTTGTAATTTCATATTTTGCTAATTTTTTGTCAAAAACAATAATTGTTGATTAAAATATTCTGTATATAATTTTTTAAACTTAAAAATTATATTTTAAATTTCTAATTCTTGTGTTTTTAAACATTAAATTTTGAAAGCTGATCTGTCCATTTTTATTAAAATACATATAAATTTCACCTTAAGACAGATTTTGATTCAAACCCGAAGGTTATAAAAGTATGTGATCATAAGCCAAAAATACCCTAAATTTATAACTTTTTCTTTATCAATATTTATTATGATACAATACAGTACAGTAACAAACTTAACAAATCCAAAATTATAAGAACCAGACAGAAAAAAAGGATACTCTCAGTACATCAGATCATTGCTCATGGATTCATGCACATGTGAATTGCATTGACCAATTACAAAACTTTCTGAATACATAACTGTTATAGTATGAATGATTATAAGTCAATGATATCATAAGTCAAAAACTACCTATTGACTTTTGCCATGGCTCGATCTGTCACCTGGTGGATATTTTTGGTATTCTTTCAATGGTGATCCTAGTTCGTTGATCATTTGTATTTTGAAATGGAATATAGAAGTCATAAATATTGATGGTCATAAACTATGTTCTGTACCATAATGCTCATTACAAGCAGGAAAAGGAATAAGTTTGCATGTTTTCCCAAAAGAAAAGAAATTAAGAGCTTTGTGGAAGATTAAGTTAAAAATACGAAAAGATGTAACTACCAGTAATAATTTTCATGTTTGTTGCAACTATTTCAAATCGTCTATTTCAATCATTTAAAACTTTGTTTTAAATGCTAAGCCAAAACAGATTTTAATTAATTTTAATTTAAATATGTGATATTTGATAATCAGATCTGATTAAAGTCTGATTAATACTTTAGAATATGGTTTCAATAATTCTATAAAATAAGGTTTAATAAAAATGCAGTCCCATCTTTAAATCTGGCAGTATGGAAACTGATAAACAAACCAGTGAAAAGGATTGATCTGCAACTTTATACGAAGAATGATGTAGAAATAAATTGCACAAAGATCTTTGACATTAGGTATCTTACCTTTTATTTTGTACAGTTTTTTTATGTAATATATAAAATACTATTTTATAAATTATTTAAACAAGTCTTTTTAAACAGAATGTGGACAACTGCAGGAACACATTGTGTTATAAATGTATTTCCACTTTTTTTAATATTTATAACCTGTGATGGCGATTTCAAAGAACTGGTCTGTAAACATAATGCTTCTATATTCCAAGAGTTTTCATTCTCTCATTTCTCATTTTTAACTACACAATATAATATGATTGGTTTTCAATACTGCATCTCCTATAAAACATCGCTTGTTAGACAATTCATACATATTTACAAATTGAAAAATTTCACTTAAGCTTACAACCATTCTCACACTAATAATAGTTATAGAAAAACAAGAATAATCAGCATTATAACTCTATAACTGTACAACACTATTGCTGTATATATATAAGGATCACCTTTACCACCACCATTTTGAAACCCTACAATGCCATTTATAGATCATGGTAAAACTGAATATTATTTCTGTTTCTTTAATTACTAATTTATAATTAGAAAATATTTTAAAATTACCTGCTTAACAAGAACTTCACTTGCTTTATATTTGCCATACAACAACTTCTTAGAAATCTCTAAATCACTTGTCAGTTGTTCTATTTTCTGATATAAAATAAAATAATAAATAGATTTAAAAATATATACTGTGTGCATTTTTTAAATAACACAAAATTTTTTCATATTAACATTTTTTAGACAGAGAAACATAATTTCTATTATCAGTAACAGACAAACATTTTCTGATATTTTTCAATGTTTCATTAAAACAGTCCTCCTCATTTGTTGGTTGCAGATAAAAAGAAGAAATAAAGAAATTATATATTTTGTAATAACGAGATCTACACTCTTTCCCTACACGACGCTCTTCCGATCTCTAATTTTAGGAAAAGCAAATAAAAATGGCAAAAAAAATTAAAAATTATATTTTTAACTTTTTTTTTGTAAAGTTTTTAATTTTTTTTTTGTGAAGTTAGCAAAAATATAATTTTTGCTAACTTCATAAAAGAGCCAGTAATCTCAAGGCTGAGGACTTGAGATTACTGGCTGAGGAGGACCATAGTAGGCCGAAAACGTTTCTAGTAAACAATAGTAATATTAGTGTATGTAATATATATTATATATATCTAATAACAAAATTGTGTATTTATCCTGCTTAAAGTGCTTGTTGTGATTTCTTGTGAAATTAAAAGTAAAAAATATAATGATATTTACCTGCACAAAATATTAATAAAGATATATTAATTTATAAATGGAACCAATATCATGCCATAAGTAAATAAGGCAAGATATCCTCTCTAAAGTCAGTTAGAGAGGATATCTTGCATTGCTTTTGATGAAAACAAAGTCAATTTAACATTATGATCAAGCTTCTCAATGGAATAAATATAGCACAGTTATGATGCCAATTTGATGTCATTTTTGATGAAAGCAATGCATGCCGTACACGATTAAAAAGAACATAATGAGAGCTTTAGGTATAAATTAACCTATATAAAAAATAATCATAATGATTTGCATTATTTCTTTAAAATTTTATATTTTAAAAAAGTTATTAATTTTTAAAGAAATTTTATTAATTGAACAATTAAATGCTAAAACTATATTGTCTTATGTAATCATTTGTTAAAATTTTTATTTAAATATCATGATTTTATAATTTTGAAATCCATTCAATAAATTCCATTAAATTCAAGCAGGTGATGTAGGTCCTTAAAGTACAGGCAGAGGTAGAAACATTTCTGTTTCTTATTAATTTAACATTTACTAATTTTTTCAAATTTATTATTCAACTTTTAAAGATTTAATCATAATAATAATAAATTTATTTTATAAACAAAATAATGAAATATTTGCAAAACTCAAATTTTTTATTGTGATATTTCAATAAAATAATTACATAGTATCATTTAAGAATTAAAAATAATTATTTCATCTTTTAATAAATGGAATAATAAATTTGAAAAAAAAAGATATATATTATTTTATTAAAATAACTAATATATTTATATACTTACTTCATATGCTAGTTTTAATTCTTCTTTTAAATTAGAAATTACTTTTTCACAAGGAGTATCATTAGAAGCATCTAAAGTAATTTTTAATATGTTAATAATTAAAGTAATAATCTAAATGTATCACTTTAATGATTATCACTATAATTTAGAATTTATTTTGATTGATACTTTATTAATTATTAAATAATTTAAATGCTCATTATTAAATATATAAGCAAATATTATAAAACAGTACTAAAAGCAAGAAAAAACAAAATATGGAAGGTGAATTCTAAAAACATCATAATATAAATATTGTAAAATAAGTTCTGAGCAAGTTATATGCAAAAAGAATAAAAATAGGATACCTTTGTAGAATAATATAATGAAAAAAGCAATCACTGGTAATAATAAAACTTTTAAAAATGATTATAGATTATATTTATGATATATAATGAATATAAATTGTAATAAAATGCAGCTAAAATTGTGATTCAAGAGGCAAAGAAATTATCTGGGAGAAGTTTAGAAGAAAATCAACAGTATAGCAGTAAAGATTTTTGGACAATCTCAGGAATTTGAAAGAGGCTAAAAAAAATCAAAGAAATAGATAGCCTAAAAGATAAAACTGGCAAACTAATGCTGAATAAAGTAAAAATTTTAGACTGATGGAGTGAATATTTTAAGAAGTTATTACATGATACAGGGACAACATGTTCTGAAATCAATGAGAAGTTGCAAATGTTAGTAAAAAAAATAACAGAATATTAACCTAATAAAATTATAATCTTCTTTGAAAAGAAAGAAAAACTGCAATTATAACTATAAACAACTGAGTTTTTCATGAAATCAAATTAGGACTTGTAAAATTCAAAAGCAGAGAGGCAGGTATTCTTTGAATGTACAAAATAACACCATTATAGATTGATCTATCTTAATTGAATCTTGATACATCTTCCTATAACTTTCTTCAATTTTTCATGTTGTTTCCAATAACATAACTTATATCAACTTAACTAGAGAATACTAATCAAATACGCTATAGGGATAAATTTGACTTCTTTAGATTATTACTCCTTTCCAATTCATTCATCTTTAATTTATATTATTTTCTTGGAAATAATATAAATCTTTGGAATTTTCTGATTCCTAATTTTAATATGATCAGAGATTATCTCAAAGCTTTGGTATACTCTAATGTATCCATAAGGTTTTTCTTGTCTCCACTTATTATACTAAAATCTATTATGGGCATTCCCTAAAATTTATTAAATTAAAATCACATTCAAATTAGTTGTAAAAAGTTTAGTATAAATCTACTATAATATATGATGCTCTCAAATAATGAAATATTATCATCTTTGTTTTTTAAAACATTTAATGTTAAGAAATGAGTTTAATAAGCAAAAAAACCTGTTAAAAACATTCAATAGCAAACACAATTTTATAATTTATACTCTATATATATCAATATAAACTTATTTAGTAAATTATTATATACAGTAAATTATTATATATAATATTATGCACATAATTTTTATACAAGAATTTGAAAAATAATTTTAGTCCAGATAGAAATCAAATGGATGAATTCAAGAAACAGACAAATATCTGTCAACCACATAGAACTCTATGCTGTCAACATTCCAGCTAACAAGATGCAGTTAAAACAAACTCATCTTATTAACCAATGTTTAGTATTAAAGCACATTAATAAAATAAAAAAATTTTTCTTCTTCGATAATAAGTACTATATAATATTATATGGTATACCTATTATATTAATAATTTTGAATTTTTGCAATAACCAAATTGTAAAAATAATTATATATATAATCTTATAATCAATAAAAGAAACATTGTTTTAAATTTTAACGAAAGTCGATTCTTCTGAATATAATTACCAAAAGTATTGCGATTTCTTTTCAGCTGAAATATTTTTTTTAATTCTAAAGAAAATGTTTCTCTTTCTTCTTCAATTAATTCGCTTATTTCTTCTGAATTACCACTGCAGACATCAGAACATTCAGAAGAAACTGAATGCAATTCTGTCAAAGAGACCGTATTCTTTGTATCTTTCGATTGACATAAATATGCAAAATGTGGCAACTTGTTTTTACACATTAAATTCGTTCCAGCAGTACAGAAATTTGGTATTCCACCAGGTTTCAACCCCGAACCATATCCTAAATCACCCAACAATAGATTATCGTCAATTTCTAATTCAGAATACGAGTCACTGGAAGCGGACATGTCAGCAGCCTCCACGATAAATTTAACGGATACCTGTATTAAAATATAATTTTATTGGATGAAATTTTATCATATGGCTTAAACGTATAACGACATCGTTTTGACGTATCGGCAAATATTTCTGTGCGTCATTTAATATAGTTTTTACTGTTTTTTTTTTTTTATAATAAAACACATTATTGTTTTGATAATGTTGCGGACTACTTCGATATTTAATATTTAATTTTATTTTTGTATAAATTATAATCTAATTAATACAATAAAAGATTTCTGATGATTATTAAATGATTTATATTTTCTGAACTTTATACTGTATATCTGATATATCCTGTATATACAAATTAACTGTGTGAATATGTAGAAAATATTCAGCATTGTTTTAAGTTTAAAAAAAAATTATAGACTAGCTCAGCTAACTGTAAATTGCCACAATATATTCAAGAAATTTAAAATTCAACACTATATATACAGATTTTAAAATAAGTTGATTATTATTAACCTTGAATATCCAGTATGGTGGCTATTGTGTTAAAATCTAGACTTCCATACATATCAAACATCAATTTTTCTATAGTAATTTATCATTTCATAATGACACTAATTACTATAAAGAAAATAATTAAAATCATGATTGATGTTCAAAGTAAAGTAATATATGCTCTTTAAAATAAATTTCCAATTCGTTGACTGATTATTAAATGGCAGAACCATTTCAGGCTTTATCATAGTCTTCCATGATAAAGGAAAAAAGACAAGTATAATAAACATAATAATTGATTTTCTGGATCCGGAAGTCATTTATGTGTAGTATCCGGATTCGATCTTGAGTGTTTTGGATACAAATTCGACAGATTTCCACGTCGAGCATCTAGATCAGTGGTTATCAATCTTTTTTTTGGCGATGCTCCACCTAAGCATCTCTAAATTCGTGATGCTCCCTGTGACGTATAATTTTTATTATTCATAAAGTGAACTCCTATTCACGTGAAGGAAGCCTAAAAGGCCATTAATTGGTCTAAACAAGCTTCCAAAGAACATGGCATCCATGAAAGAGAAAAATAAAACAAAAGGGCAGTTGAAGTACTGAAGAAAAAATCATTAAGATATTGTTAAAAAAATAATAATAATATGAAGTGATATGAAAAAACAACAAATAAAATTTCAAAATCACCATGCACATTCTGATTTTAATTTTAAAAATGTGTATGTCACAATATATATTTATATACATATATAGAACCATAAGAAATGCAAAAAATTTACTGTTAACAACTCATTCTCGAATTACTCCCCTTAAAAATCAAATTGCTCCCTTGGGGCGTGCGCCCCACGTTGGGAACACTGATCTAGTTAATGATGGTTTTCTATTTAAACGATAAGAATCAAATTTCAAGTTACATTTTTTATGCTCTCAGTGAGGCCCATATAAGAACCTTGGACTGGGCCTTGGTAAATTAACCATTTATCATCTAGAGCAGACTGCTCTCAGTCCTTGTCCCGCGGACTACTTGTAGCCCTACGCGGGCTACGAGTGAAAGTGTCAAAAATATTTTTAAAAAATATAAAAATTATTAATAAAAAATAAACAATCAGTTACACATTACACACACACAAACAGTCAGTTTTACACATTAATGCTATTACAATAAATAAAATTTAAAAATAATGAAAAATAAAATCATACTATTATATGAAATAGTTATTGGACTTATTATTAATCTAGTTTAGATAAATAAATAAGAAATTTTATTTTCTATTTATTTATTAAATAAATAAATATAAAATGAAATTTCCTATATAATTTTAATTCCATGAAGAAATAAAATTGTTCTGCAACATAACATTTACTCTGTCGATAAATGTTTAAATTATAATATAATGTTGTACTATATTTGTAAGCCTGTTTAGCATTTTTTTGATTTATTTGGAATCCTATGGACAAATGAATAATTTTGCAGTATACCCTCATTTCAGATCTAAAGAAATATAATAAAAGTTTAAAAATAAATATTATTTTTTTAAAATAAAAAAATATAAACTGAAGTAAATCAGAAATACTATATTATTTTTAATTTAATTCAATTTATACTGTATTTTAATAAAGAAATAGTATTAAAATAGGAGATAAATATTATCTCGAGTCTTTTGTCGCAGTGTGGAAGAGCACTAGTTTCTCTTTCAAGGATTCGGGATCAATTCCATTTTTTCAGTCTTAAGAAATTTTTCATCATAGGGTTTTTGTCTAATTCGTCAATCCAAATTCTTCGTTCTCTAGCTTTCTTCATCGGGAATGTATAGTACTTTCATTTGAAATAGTTTCTCCTTTCAATTCAGTACTTACTTAGGAGGAAAAACTAAAAGTATTATCTTATGAAAAAACAAAAACTATCATTAAAAAATACCGTTTCAGTCATTTTATGTGAAGTTTAACGATACTTTTCACCGATGGGCACTAAGCTACGAGAAATTCTATTGCTTCGTCGCTTAGTACTCACCAAACTGCCACACTCTTGACGAATTAAACAAAGACCCTCATCACGTGGGGCAGGGCCGGCTCTAGGCGGTAGCCAAGGTAGGCGACTGCCTACGGCGGCAAAATTTAGGAGCGGCAAAACCGCCTGAACTAGAGCGGAAAAAAATAAACACAGTCCATAGGGGTGGCATTTTTTGGTTTGCCTACGGTGGCAAAAACGCTAGGGCCGGTCCTGCGTGGGGTAACGTCAAGGCCGCGCCAACTAGAGGGTGCAAAGTTGCACCGCATCCGGGTTGCAACATTGATACGGCGGCAAGAAATAAATATCAAACATTTATTTTATGTAGCTAATAAATAGAAAATATTTCAATCTATCTTAATCCGAATATGAATGCATTTTCGGTACTTGAGTATATATTTACGAATGATCTTAGTGTTTTCCTCAATTTATCAATAGTACTAAGAATTTATTTCACAATACCTGTGACTGTTGCAACTGGAGAAAGATCCTTTTCAAAACTGAAAATTATAAAAATAACTCATCTCCGTAGTATAATGACAGGATAAACTCAACAATTTAAGTCTTATTAGCATAGAACATCAAATCGATCCTTTTCAAAACTGAAAATTATAAAAATAACTCATCTCCGTAGTATAATGACAGGATAGACTCAACAATTTAAGTCTTATTAGCTTTAATAAAGCTAATAATTTAGATATGGAGGATATAATAAATGATTTTGTTACAAAAATATCACGCGATGTAAATTTTATATAAAGGCATGTGTAATTAATCTTTGTTTATATTAAAAAATAATTGTTGTTCTTTTCCTGTTTGTTTTTGAAAAAATGTTAACAATAACTATAAGAAACTATTGTATGCAGTGCCGGATTTAGATGTTTTGTCACTTGAGGCAACATTAGAAAATGGCGCCTTCTCTCCTCTTCATCATCGTTGCTCTTCACTCACGTGCATTAATATATAAACATATGTAATACTTTGAAACCGGGAATGTAATTATTTCAGATCCATCAGATCAGGGGCAGATTCAGGCATAGTCTTTATGGGCTGCAGTCCAGGGCCCCATTCAAAGGGGTCCTTTCGCAGTCAAAAAAATAAAAATAAAAAAACAATTTAAATTAAAAATTTTAGAAAAATTACACGTAATTATTTCAGATCCATCAGATCAGGGGCAGATTCA
The DNA here is from genome assembly GCA_000484575.1 of Olivierus martensii. Taxonomy (NCBI): domain Eukaryota; kingdom Metazoa; phylum Arthropoda; class Arachnida; order Scorpiones; family Buthidae; genus Olivierus; species Olivierus martensii. The sequence goes on along the minus strand of AYEL01087497.1, from coordinate 19,757 downwards.
GGCATAGTCTTTATGGGCTGCTGCCCAGGGCCCCATTCAATCAAAGGGGTCCTTTCGCGGTCAAAAAAATAAAAATAAAAAAAACAATTTAAATTAAAAATTTAAGAAAAATTATATTATACAAAATTTTTTCGTACCTAGATAAAGTTTAAATCGTTCGTTTGCAACAGTATTGGATTTGAATCAGATATCAATGTTTTAAATGACAGTAAATAGTGAATATGGGTTCTGCCAGTAGGAGGAAAAATCAAAATATACTTTGTCATTTGTCAATTATGCAAATAATGTGGCAATGTAGGAATGGGATTGCAAATTTTGCTCTTCTAAAGCGTATTTTACTTGTTAGTTAATTTAGTAAGCCCTCTAACAGTGTTAGCCCAGGGCCCCCAAAGTTAACGGTCCGCTTCTGAATCAGATACATAGTCATTGAAAAACATTCAAAAAACTTTATTCGTTTTTTCAAAGTAACAAATAGTTAACAAAATACTACCAAAAACACATTTATAATAGATATAATGAAAATGAACTCTATTAAATATGAACTATAGTTTAATTTTTCTTGCATTCAACGAGGCAAAATCATAATAATTGTTTATCAATTAATCAATTTAATTTGCATTGGTTTCTCTCTCCCTTGATAAGTATTATTCGTAAAAAAATACTCCATTATGTCTTTGTACACCGACTCTACAGCACAAAATATTGTCCAGATAAATATAATTAAGCTTCTATGTGAAATTGTAACTGCATTCGTAATTTTCGCCCAAGACGACTGTCTCACTTGCCTCACCCTAGATCCGGCGCAGATTGTATATATTCTGTGTTTTTAATAAATAAGATATGTAACTTTCGGTTTGCATAAATTTTTAATTTACTTATTGTAGTAAATGCTATATGCAATTTCTTTTAGTTATTTTTTTAAGGGGCGGCCGATAAAAATTTGCACTCAGGCGGCAAATGCTCTTGGCGCGCTCCTGGATAGCAGCTCATCATTCAGCTGATCTCTTGGTGGGGTCATCCATCAAGTGAATGATACGATTTAATCCCCTCTGAAAAAGCTTTTGAAAGTGTGAGATCAGAGAAATGAACCCGAATCCTTCAAGGTAGAAGCATAGCAGCTATCCGGTGGACCTTTCAGTCATTTCTTGATTACTAAATCGCAAGATCATTCTAACTTCTATTATTCACAAATCAGAACTGTTAAACGCATTTTACTTAATTTTCCGCCGTGACAAGATTCACCTTTCAAAACATAACTCTTGTCTGGGCATAAGATTAAAAAAGTCCAGTTTCATCGGCATTGAAAATGTTTTTTTTTTTTCGTACTCTCAGGCTAGAGAGATGCTGGAACCATAGTAGTATTATAAGCACAGAGAAATGAACCCGAATCCTTCAAGGTAGAAGCATAGCAGCTATCCGGTGGACCTTTTAGTCATTTCTTGATTACTAAATGGCAAGATCATTCTAACTTCTATTATTCTGTTCTCATACTCTCAAGCTAGAGAGATGCTGGAACCATAGTAGTATTATACGCATAGGCCATATTTTTAGTGCGAAAAACAATCATTGAAGAGCTCCTTTATTTTGTTTATTCTAGGTGACAAAATTTATAGTTATGATACTAGATCAGCGTAATGTAAAGGTGGAGACTGACAGGTTGGAATTTTCATCAATTATTTTATAGCCTTAAAAAATGAACTATTAATAATATCTATTTCAGATATTTCATATTTAATTAAAAAAAAGGAATATTTGTTAAAATTCTATAAATATAATGAAATCTATTAATTAATGAATGAATGAATTTTAATGAATTCTATAAATTACTCAATAAGTAGCTTTTACTTAACCAACAAACCATTGAGGATAGTCGGCCAGACAGTTTCGGTATTCCACCCTGGAAGATCGGGTTCAATTCTCGAATTACATACTTCTGGAAAATTTTAAGGTGGAATCAATGTCTGGTCATTGAATTCCGTTCTTATTCTGATGGCTGATCTCACCAGAGGCATGAAGTGTCCATAGCAGAACACCCCGTTGCAATTGGACGCATTAAGTATGCGTCCACGTTCTTATTCTGATGGCTGATCTCACCAGAGGCATGAAGTGTCCATAGCAGAACACCCTGTTGCATAAAAGCAATTGGACGCATTAAGTATGCGTCTAACTGCTTTTAATCCAAATTTAAATAAGCAAACACAAAATAATTGCTTTAGTATTTTGTTGATTAACAAAGACGAAAATTGTATTGTGATATATAAACATGATACAAAGATTTATTTTTTATTTTTTAAATCCATCCTGATCCATATTTATTTATTTGAAATCTGGTTGATTTATATAGGCATATTGCAATAAACATTAATTTCACAAAGGTTTAAATATGATTTTGCAAATTTAATACGAATAACTACGAATAATGATGAAATTATCTATATATTCTTTTTCAAAATTTCTGCATTATTCTATTATATTACAAAACAGAATTTTGTAATAGGCCTATATAGAATAATATTGTGTCCCTTAAACAGTAAACCTGTAATATTTAAAAAGCCATCTCTTAAATGAATTCAATTGTCTTAATAATGAGCAAGATTCCTTGTAATGTGACGCCCTAAGCTATATCTTATCTAATTTATACGTAAATCTGATCTAAAATATTGATATTAGTTGATCTGTTAACCTGTTTTCTTACATTTGAGAATTAACGTATTTAACACATGTGAAATTTTATTAAAATTTCGCATATGTTAAATATGTTATATGATTAAATACGGGTCATCACATTTTAAATATTTATTCTGAGATAAAACATTTCAAAAAACGGGCACTATCATAAAATGAAAATAATTTGCACCAGATGTTGGTTGGTATTATCAATGAACGAATAAATCGATATTACATAACTAATTATTGTATAGTTTTTATCTGTTTATCAAATTTTGTCTAACAAAACATGCAGAATTTTTTCATAATTATAGTTCTTTTTTTTTTAATTTTTTATTTCTAAATAAAACAATAAATTTCGCACTGAAAAACTAGTTGAATGTATTTATGCATAAAAAATCACATAAATACATTATAATATACAGTAAATAATAGATCGTAAAAGTTATAATTAGAAGCGATTTATATTTTATTCTTATAATGAAAATTTTTCACTTTCTTTTATGAATAAATTATGAAATAATTTCGTTAAAATTTTAATAGAGAAATTAATGATATCATTTCTCTTCATAATAATGCAAATAATCTTCATTATTTCAGTGGACGTTCGCCAAAATTAAATTTTACCCAAATGGTTTTTATAATTATCAGTATTAATTTAAAATGATTACTTATTTTTTATGAATATTAGACATTTTTACACAATTAAAAATTAATTCATCACGATTATAGATTAAAGTTCAATCAGGAAGATTTTTCTCGATATTTTATTGATATAAAAATTTATAAATTATTTTATCAATACTGTAAATATTTTCAAAGGCAACTAGAAAAAATAAATTTATTTTATTGATATAAAAATTTATAAATTATTTTATCAATACTGTAAATATTTTCAAAGGCTTCAATAACTAGAAAAAATAAATTCCATAGGAGAAACCTCATAAAATAAAATAAAAATTTTTAATGTATAAATTTATTTGACAATATTCAATGTAGGTACATAATTATGTAAATGTTTTGATTATACTCGTTGATTATACTTTACGTAATTATGTACTTACACTGAATATTGTCAAATAAACTTGTACATTACGTAAATGTTCAGATAATACATTTACGTAATAATGTATTTAAATAAATCTTTTATACCCACTTTCTGAATATTTTTAGGATTTTTTTATGACAAAATAAATAAAATAATGTAACATTTTTATTCTTTTTTAATTGGAAATTTACTGTTGAGTTTTTAGCCTATTTTTCCCGAAGGAAGTCTTGTGAGATCAGCATTCTGGTATTGTCTGTCCCTCACTAATAACTTTTGAACTAGTTAACATATTTTCATGAAATTTATTGATGATGTTATATCTTTAAAGGTCATCTCGATGATATATTAATTAACTCTCTAGTTACAACAGTTTAAAAATGGTGGACATTCAAACCTCTGAAATATTCTCTTAGGTTAGGAAGTTATTCATTCGATTTTAAATTAAGAAATTTATTATGATTATGCCATTGAATATAACTTAAATGATGCATCAATTAACCCTTTATTTGCCATCATATAAATGGCAGACATTCAAACATTTTTCCATAATAATATTTGATCTATTTGATTGATTTTTATAAAACTTACTAGAATAATCAAGCTATTAAATTCGAATTTTAAATAACATTCATTATCTTTGTACATTTATCCGTTTAAAAATGGTGAGCATTCAATCTTCCAAGATAAAATGAAAGTGATGAATGATGAAATTACCTGTATACGGTATTAAGATTTTTATTTTTTATTATTGACAACAGGTGGCGCTAAGTGTTAAAGCAAGGGGATACCGCTAAGGCTTTCCTGCATTATCCTTACAATTTTCAGAACGGAATATACAGAGATTATTATTATATGATTTAATTATATAAATTAATTTGCTTTGAAGATGTTTTGATGATATTTAATCCATTAACTTTAATCATTCCGAAATAAATGATACCACTTCGGAAAGTAGGTATTAGTTCTGTTTGATCTGCTTGTTATATTTTTCTGCACTATCAAATAAATAATGAATTGCTTTAATCAACAATAAATTATTCTCTTACTTAAAATTTAACAATTACAGATTTCAGTTATAAAAATGAATTATTCTGGAGATCTGGAAATATATACCGATAATTGTCATTTAAAATTATTGAAATATATAGTATTTAGATTTATTTTGATTATTTTTAGATTTATAAATCTTAAAATAATCAAAATACATAAATAATTCCTAAAATATATATATAATGAGAATGTATATAAGTTTATAGTAAGCTAATATGCAGTATAGTAGTTGGAACTATATAAAATATAATTAGTAAAATAATAAGAAAAATGATCAAAACCAATCATTTACATGATAAAAAAAAATATGCTAATGGCATTTTTATTAGGATTTTATTTATAAATGGATACAATTTTTCTGTATATTGATTTAGATTAGCGGTTTCAAACTCGCGGCCCGCATTGTATTTATTATAACTGCAAGAGCATACAATATAGAAGACACTGTATATTGATTTAGATCAGCGGTTTCAAACTCGCGGCCCGCATTGTATTTATTATAACTGCAAGAGCATATATAGAAGATATTAAGAAATAAATCACAACCATTTTTCATGAAATATTTGAAAATTACTAAACTTTAAAGTGTTTTGGTAAATTGTATTGAAATTCAGTAAATCATAATGTAAATCAGAAATAAAAGTTTTGTATTGAAAAAATTCTATTGTTTACAAAATGGTTTTACAATTTTGAACACAAATTGCGGCATATCATTATGGAAATTAATACATAAATATATAAAATTATTTTTCAGATTATCTCATATAAATTTTTTTACTGTAACGCGTTCATTTTAAATGCGACCCTCCAAACAATGCCTAAAGTAACCCTTTGAAGAAAATGAGTTTGAGATCAATGATTTAGAAGATGGATACAATTGAATACTGTATAAATAAAATAAAAAATATTGGTTGACTAGTAGAATATAGTTATTGTAATATTTATCAATTTATTAATGTTTACTACAATAATTTTTTCTTGGTGTTGGGATTTTTTTTTCCGTCAGTGTATATAAAATTATTTTTCAGATTATCTCATATAAATTTTTTTACTGTAACGCGTTCATTTTAAATGCGACCCTCCAAACAATGCCTAAAGTAACCCTTTGAAGAAAATGAGTTTGAGATCAATGATTTAGAAGATGGATACAATTGAATACTGTATAAATAAAATAAAAAATATTGGTTGACTAGTAGAATATAGTTATTGTAATATTTATCAATTTATTAATGTTTACTGTAAAGAATACTGTAATTTTTTTCAATAAATATTATAGAAAAAATTATGTTCTCTTTACAATACTAGTCAATAAGGTTTTGAAATATTATTAATTGCATTGAAAATTTTTTATGAAATCTGTCATAAAATAAATTATATTGAATCCATAGCTCTCTAATGTTTACTGTAAAGAATACTGTAATTTTTTTCAATAAATATTATAGAAAAAATTATTTTCTCTTTACAATAGTAATCAATAAGGTTTTGAAATATTATTAATTGCATTGAAAATGTTTTTATGAAATCTGTCATAAAAATAAATTATATTGAATCCATAGCTCACATAAAATTTCCTTTTTTAAAAAATTTGTATATGATGCGATTTTTAATCCAGAATTTGTGAGTTATCAAAATTTCATTATATTTGGCCGTGTTTCAAAAATTTCCTAACAAAAATAGAAAAGTAATTATAATTTTGGATAAAATTATATTTTATTTATTGAAAGGAAACTTTTTATAATATAAAAGTGCCTTAGAAAATCGTTTTAAATGCCGATTTTTATGAAAAATTTTAAGAACTATAATTATTTTATAATAATAAACTGAAGAAGTTATTTTTGAAAAATAATTCTTTTCGTTTGTTTTTCTAAATATATATTTATATTTTTCTTAATTTCAAAATCTCTCAGACAATTATTTTGACTTAACAATTACTAATTTAAAAGTAATTGTTCTATTTTGATGAAAACGTTTCAAATATACAGTACAAAGATGGATGATATACAGTATGTATCTTGAACATCAAGCGAGTTAATACTGTACTGTATTAAAAATTAATAAATAATTATCCCAGCGAAAATACCATGATCAGGTTTAAAAGGCTAAATTACGATTTTATGAATAGAAACTTTTTATTCATTTTTAAATTCATATAAAAATAATATTTATATATACACACATATTGAATAAAGCAAAACTTTGAATTTTGTTAGAAGTTAATTGGTGGTAGCCATTAGCAGGTTACAGAAAAGTGCAAATAATTGAATTTTCCGACCTACTTTCTAATCATTGTCTTTTATAACTTATAATTTACACACTTATACATGCGTTTTACTACTAAAATATTCTTATATGAAAAAAATAAATTCTCTGCCATTTTTAATACAGAAAATTTCATGCATTTGAATAATATGAACGATATCTCATTAATTTTTCAATAATTTACGTATTTGATTTCGATTTGTAAGTTTCATTTTTGTGTTATTTATAACGTTTCGTCAGCGTAAAAGAAATTTTTTATAGATATCAAGAAATGTTGACTAACCGATTTTTTAATTAAAAAAAATAAAATAAATAAAATTTAATATTTTGTTTATTGAAAAATGATTTCTCAAAAGAGCTCTTAACAAATTTCTTTAAAATCAATGTTTTGAGATAAAAGAAAAATTCTTGAACGCAATTTTCTGTATTAATCTGAGTAAAAAATTTGTGGCCAATTTACACAATTAAAATTAATTTTCTATGCGATTAATTACTTATATTATTTGCCTATCTTTTCAAATACTACTATTTTCCGAAATACAATATTTCCTTATTATGCTATTATGTTATTTCATTCATGCAGAGAGCCAAAATTTTATCACTGTTTTTGTAATACGAAAACTTATAAGGAAAAAGATTAATCAAGAATTTTCACAGATGAAAATTGCATTTTTATTAATTTTGTTTTATAAATGAGCTAATTTTTCTTGCAAAATCATTAGTACATTATATGAAAAATAGTAACTATTATTAAAAAACGCATAATCATGACAGTAAAATTTAGGTCTCGTAAGTCTAAATTTTTATTCTAGATTTAGAATGATGATAACGAAAAATTGATAATCTGTGCTGGAGTATTAAAAATATTGTTGGAATTTATATTTACACTATTGCATTTATTTAATGAACAATAAATCAAATTATTTAAAATATAAATAAATTTCTTTTATCTCTGCATGAATAGAACACTTGTTGTGGAAAATTTGAAATCTTTTCTATACAGTAGACACTCTAGGAATGTTTTTATAAGCAACCTAAGAATTTGAGATACGTTTCAGATTTAGCTTTTTGTATCCTAAAACATATCTGAAATTTTTGAGATATGTTTTAGGGTTTTATAAAGGTAAATCTAGCATGAGATAAAATTAAATTTGTAACATTAATTTGTGAATAACGAGTTTTGATTTCTGTTTTCGTCTTTTGCGTCCCAGTGGTACTTCTTTAAAATATCATAATTTAAATGTGCCATTTTTCCAAATACTAGTGGTGAGTTTGGCTGTGTAGAAAAGTGGAAAATTCCATATGGATTATTCTGTTTTCGTCTTTTGCGTCCCAGTGGTACTTCTTTAAAATATCATAATTTAAATGTTCCATTTTTCCAAATACTAGTGGTGAATTTGGCTGTGTAGAAAAGTGGAAAATTCCATATGGATTAAAAAAAAAGATATAAAAAAGATTTTTAAATATAATAAATATTCCTCTTACGGCGAAAGTAAAATAGCAGCTCATCGAGGTAACATTCTGGCAATATTGTTAAATATGTAATCAAATGATATGATTTTAAATTGCGTAATAAAAGTGAAAAACTTTTAATTTTTACATTTTTCGATCTCAAGAGTTTATTTACATTATTATGACCTAGACTACTGTGGGCGGATTTATGTAATCAAATGATATGATTTTAAATTGCGTAATAAAAGTGAAAAACTTTTAATTTTACATTTTTCGATCTCAAGAGTTTATTTACATTATTATGACGTAGACTACTGTGGGCGGAATGTCCTTAAACTCGATGCAAATGTACTTCTTAGAATGGCAGAATGGAATCTATCTATCGACATGTTCTTGGTAATTAATAGACTAAAATAAAAGGTCAAAATTTCTGGTTAAATTGTTGAAGCCAAAGGACTTTGTTAACATACTATATGAGCCATTTAAATTTTTCCGCTCTTAAATTTGAATCTCCCGCCTGCTGAATGTACCATTATTTTAAAAATTAACCACAATACAAGAATTCTATTTCGCAAGTTTCATTATTTAAATTTGCGCAACAAAATTTAAGAAAACATTGCGAATTTGTGTAAATTAGACAGATTTTTTTAAAAATAAAAACTGCATAAGTTTGATATAAAAGAATTTTTTTAGTGTCTAATTTAATTGAGTATAAAGTTGCAACTGTAATTAATGAAATAAAATGAAAATGACATTAATTAAATACAAAAAAATGATGCTTGTAGATATTGTATTATAATTTTGAAAAAAAGAGTAATTTTGAACACATTAAATTTCACAATTGAAAATATTGTTCAGTAATGTTTCTGATGAACTTTAAAACTAAACTTTATAAGTGAGTATAAACAAAGTTCATAAATTTTTCAACTAATCTTAAAACGAAATAAAATGAAACAATCTTTAAACCTGTTGTTCGCATTCTATCTTACGCACGATAATTTTAATATAATGATCCGATCAAGGATTTACGTTTTTGTTGGTGATCATCTAAGCATAATCTGTTAAAAAAAAAAAAAAAAATTGAATTCGTGTAACTTCGGTAAAAAAAAATTAAACTACAGTATATTCCAATGTCGGTTATGGGTCAACGACGATGCGTTAAATTGAAACATTTCGTAAAAAGGAAAAAAATATGAGAATGGTTAACTATAAATTTAATTATTCTTAACAAGCATTATCATAAAACAAATTATCTTTTTTTTTTTCTTTGTGCAATAAAACTATTTCAGTTATATTCTTATTTTTTATTATTATTTTTTCTATTATATTTATGAAATATAATAAATATCTTACCTATCAATTTTAAATCGATTAATTAGCAAAGGAAATATTTTAAAACTAATTTTGATTGATTAACGAAAGTGTAATTTAAAATTAACAACATTTTAGATGAGCGCACACTCAGTTTTTCGGCACTCTCTGATACTGCAATTCGGTGCCAGGAATTTGGTGTTGAAAGAACACGAAAATTTCGTCAAAAAGACCAACATTTTAGATGAGCGCACACTCAGTTTTTCGGCACTCTCTGATACTGCAATTCGGTGCTAGATTTGGTGTTGAAAGAACACGAAAATTTCGTCAAAAAGACCCCCATGGACCCCACAAATATATCAAAATGAATCTGGCAAATAAATTTGCAATTTATAAAATTGGATAATTTGTGCTACATATTAAAAAAAATTTATAATTTGAAAGTGTCTTTAGAACCTATTAATATTTTTTATTAAAAATGAAGTATTAATTGACTATATTTAATGCACTATAATTAAATATATATCTAAAAAGTTAGTTTTATTGTTTTAAACATATTTTTTCACTTATGGAAATCTACTTAGATCAATATCAAATATTAAGAATTAATTAAAATATGCATAAGGCCCAATAATAGAGAAGGACAAAACAATGAATAGAAGATCGGGTTGGACAGCATATTAAACCCTGGGAGCTAAGACCAAGAACACAAAAGGAAGAAAGGAAGAAAAGCATTCGAAGAAGAGAGAGACAACTGAACAAATGTATATTGAACCTCACTAATAAAAATAATTATTTTCCAGCTTTACTTGTGAGATTATTTATTGTACAAAATAAATTATGGATCTTACATATGTTTATAATGTTATTAATTAAAATATATCTTTATTTATTACATTAATATTATATTTATATTTATAGCCAAACTTTTAAATTCTGATACATTAATTTCAATTTTCAAACATTTTAATGAATTATAATTAATGTTTTTGTATTCAAACATATGCAATTAAATTATTATGTTAACAAAATATATATTTAAATAAATATATTTTTGCTAGAATAAATTTTCTTAAGAATTATATATAATTTAAACAAATATATATTTAGTAGATTTTAAATAAATAAATATTTTAATTACTTACTTGGAATGAGACCAACAATTGTGAGCGATAGAAACAATGTGGCAATTAAAAATTTATCTGCCATTGGATCAAGAAATGAACCAATCATTGATTGCTGACTAGGAAAAGTACGAGCAATAAATCCATCTAACTGAAAGATTAAATTAAAAATTTTAAAAGATATTATATTTTGATTTAAAAATCTATAATGTGTACTGTTTTTAATATATATATAAATATTTCAGTTATTTATTATTTTACTTAAAATTTATATAATTTTTGCTTTGAAAATACATTAAACTTTATGCTGATATTTATATTCTCATACAGTTATACAATTTATAGAATATGAATAAATAATAAAAAAATGAAAAAGGACTTCAGATATCTTATTTATTTTTATTTCATTCTTTAAAGTTTTTTACTAATAGCAAGATCTATACATACCAGATCAGTAATTCCTGCAAAGATGAAAATTCCCAAAGCTGAAAAATAATTTCCATTAATTACAAGATAACCAAGAACTGGTGCAAGTGAAATTCTTAAAACTGATAATCCATTTGGGACTGTTAAGACATTTTCTTTCTATAGAAAGTAAAAATTATTAAACAATATTAAAAAAAAAATTAAGCAATGTTCAAATAATATTTATTAAATAAATATTGTGCAAAATACAGTATATCCCCAACTTAAGTGATTTAAGAGATATATGGATACACAAGTCTTTTAATTTTTATTAAATTTCCATAAAACACTAATGAAAAATTCATTAAACAATTTATATTTTAGAATAAAATATCACTTATACCTTAAATTTTCTTATTTATGAATAAAGTAGGTTCATAAATTTCTTTTGACTATTTCATTCGCTAATGTTTCCATTCATGTATATTGAATTAAGCATTATTGGACTTGTTGAGTTTTTGATTTATGAAAAATTTTTTTGTATGAGTTAACTGCATAAGTCAGGAATCTACTGTGTTATAAAATTAAATTATTTTTACAAGATAAACATAATGGATGAAAGTACACATGGAACTTTTAAATTCTGTAGTACAATCAATGAAGAATATTTTAATAAAATAAATAATAATAATTCATGTTTAATTTGATTTTAACATTTATTAAAAACAAATTAAATTATTTAACAATTAAATATGAAAAATATACTTTAGACTAAACAGCATTAAAATAATATTTTTGTTACACATTATTTTCTAATAAAACTTCAATAAATTCAAAATTCTTTTATTAAATATCTCTTAACTTATTCAATTTCAATTTTAGATATGATATTTTAATAAACATATATTAAGCAAAACATAAATGATATGGTAATTTTATATATGATATAATCAAATTTTACACTATATGATGTTTTGTAAGAACTGATCATCATTGTGAAAATGATAAATAATTCACAAGACTGTATGTATATGATAGCAAAGCTAAATACATTCACTTACTTTCATATTATGTTTGTTATATTTTTTTGTGCTTTGAAGTAATTAATATATTTTTACAAAAATCACTCACTAGAATATACACAATTTCTAATATTTTTATCAATTAATAATAAAATTTTAACAAAGTTTGCTGAAAAAATCTGCAAAATGACAGTATATTTCTGAAACAATACAGAGATAAATAAAAAAGTTTGAAAGAAGAAAAAAATTATCAAAAGATTATATCCCATTGTTTGATTACCTATTTATATTAAACATTAATGTTTACAATGTTTACATTTAATATACTTATTTTCCCCCATGTGCAGTTTGATGCACTTTCCACTTGATGGATAGTAAATGGCAGGACATTTTAATGCCCACCACAGGGCACCCACACCTTGATAAGATCAGCCATCACATAGAAGATGAGGTTCAACAAGCTGGCCAACAGGATCACTCCTGAAAAACTTTTGGAGATGTGTGATCCAAGATGTAACCTGGATTCTTCAAGATGGAAACATAACACATTTCCAATGCAGCAATCCAGGCAATTTTAATATGTCTATTATGACTGATGGTTTTCGTTTTTTATTATATTTATTTATAAACTGTGAAATATTGTAATAATTATAGGCATTAAAATATATTATATTTATGTTCCATTTAGTAGCTTTTTGATTTAATTAAATAAAGAGGGTTTTTCTATTTCCTTTGCATCAAGGCTTTAAGAACCTTTGTATGGCTCACGATCATGCAAATAGGGAATATATTGGATGCATTGCACAGGAGTTACCATCTAAGAGAAATAATTGTTAATTTTTATTTATTTTAGACTATGATATAAACAATTTATTATATACCTATTTGATTAAAATAATTATATTATTAAAAATAAAAAACCACTGAAGATGGCTTCATTAAGCCAAAAGTTCTTCATATAATAAATATATATTTTGTTTTTCACTTAATTGGAGCTGATATTTTATTCCTTAAATAATAATTCTATATCTTTTTTAATTGGTTTTTGAGTTTTTTTTATTGAATTTTGAAATTTCCATTTGCAATATCTGAATTTCATTTAAATGTGAAAAATTTGAGATTATAAAAAAATAACTTTTGTATATTTAAATTTGAACAAATATAACTGTGCATATGAGGGATTAAATTAGGTTGCAATGTACTATAGAGTTTAGTTCTATAAAATATTGATAAATCCAATTCAACTTTACTAAACAAAAATCTTTTAGTTATATGATGATTTTTTAACCTGATCTTTAAGATGTATGAAAGAAATATATACTCTCAAAATAACATTTAAGCAAATACAAAATTTTCTTCATTAATGGAAATGTTTTTGCTAAGACATATCCTCTTCAGCCATTTTTAAAGAAAAGTGTCTTAAAATGAAATTTCTTTGAAAGTTCTTTTAGAACTGAAGAAAACAATTCTGCACAGGAAAAGTTTATTTTAAACAAGAATGTTCAGCCTTCCATAAGCATCAGCCTTATAGAAAGCCAAACACATTACTGTTTAACTTATCATACAAGGAATAAGGATAATGAATTCATTGTATATGTACAGGAATACCTCGATTATTGCGGTTAATGTTGCCACGAAAAATACTGAAATAATCGGGATAAATAATGCATGTAAAATGGGGATCACTGCCAAGTCTTTTTCAAATATATTAATTAAATTTTATGTATAAGGTAAAAAAGAAATGGGTTGAGTTATATTAATTAAATTTTATGTATAAGGTAAAAAAGAAATGTGTTTAGCAGGCTAATCTTCCAGATTGATCACTCTATGTTTCTTCTTGATAGCTGTAGCCTTGATATCATCCTTTTTTCCTTTAGCATTCACTGTAGGGGTAAATAAGAAGAGAAATAAATATAATATCCACATGTATTTCAAGTAGAGGAGGATAGTTACTGGTGAATGGTGAGCAGGCACTATCGGATAAAAACGAAGTGCTACTTGGAGAGTGGCGACTCAAACTAAATATAATTCTGGTTGCATATGTAGTGGGCTACATCACGCGGCCGCAATAATTCGAATTTTGGTATCAAATTATAAACCGCGATAAATCGAGAATCGCGATAATCGAAACTGCTATAATCGAGGTATCCTGTACTTGTAAATGTTTAATATATGAAAAATAATTCATATATAATACTGCGAAATTAGGCTATAGGCATACCTCTTTATTATGGTGGTTACATTCCAGACCACCAGTGTAAAGCAAATTATATCTTTTTTTCATTTGCTAATGCATATAAAATCCTAAAAATAAATTTACTATAGGCATACCTCTTTATTATGGTGGTTACATTCCAGACCACCAGTGTAAAGCAAATTTTATCTTTTTTTCATTTGCTAATGCATATAAAAATCCTAAAAACAAATTTGCATTATTATTCATTAAGTGCACAATAGTGCTAGGCATAAAAAATTTGGCCAAATGGCTACACTTTAAAGAATTCATGTATCACCTTGGAAGATCCAGATTTGATTCTTAACCTCACACTTCAAATTTTCAAGATGGCTCCAAGCCTAGTCCATCTATGGTTAATTTATGTTTTATATATCTATCTTAGGTATTATTTTGTAGAAAATTTTCATTTTGAGACAAAATAAAAATATGGAATATAATTGTGAAGTCTTATTAGAGAATCATCATAAAGCAAAGTATACCTGTATTAACTAAATTTATAAATAAATAATTGGTTGATGATGTTATTTTTTGAAATTGGTAACAATGTAGCAGCTTCTGAACTGTAACAAATATCCTAATTTCTCAAATCTATATTTTTTACATATTAGATTTTTTCACTAGGAATTATTTTTCTATAAGAAAACTATTTCTCCAAGAATCCAATCATGATTTGTTCATCATCATTAACTATATTTATTAGTTTTATTCTGACTATGCTGAATTTCATAGAGAACTTTAGGTAACAAGAATATCTATTTCAAATTTAGTCAAAATCAACTGAGCAATGAAATTTGCAGGAATATTTATTTATATAGAAGAAAATATCGTTCATCTTAGCCTGACTGGGTTGAAATTTTCAGGTTTAAAATAATCTAAGTAGCAGATATTCTACATTTTATTGAAATCAATTGAATGACAAAACTTACGTTACAAATGTTTAGAGATAAGGAGAAGGAAAAATGATGTTGCTTTTTGTTATTTCAATTTGCTTAATTCGTTTTTTAATTGAATTTCAAACTTAAATTTGGCCTTCTATATTCCAGCATTTCCCAAACTATGTTCTGCGGAACACCAGTATTCTGCTGAAGGTCAATAAGTGTTCCATAAAAAATTATGAAAATAATTAATATATGCCTCATATAATTTTAAATATTGTGCCAAATTGAAACTGGAGTCACTAATTTATATACATTATCCTCATGGATTTTATTTTACATAATTACAATTTGATAATAAATGTTTTTGTTTTGTTTTCTTAACTCTTAAAGTTGGTTCTTACTAGTGCAATAGCGGTATTTTACTGATTTATTTTTCCGCTGTGAAAAACTGCTCAGCAGTTCACACTAGCATGGTACATTATCTTGAAAATGAATTTATAGGAAAGATGTAAAGGCTTCCCACATTTTGTAGACATAGACTGCCAACACTATGATTGTTGTATACTGTATGATTATGATGGAAAATAAAGTAAAAGTTTCTGTTTAACGTTATCGATAACCAAACAACCACCGTGTTGAAATCTGACATAAAATTGTGGAGTGTGATTATTGGTTGAAAAGCAGAATGGTCAGTTACCGCAGCGGTTGAAGTCAAAGCTGCTTTGACTCCAACTGCTACCAAAAATCCGCACCTCAAACCATCTGACATAAAATTGTGGAGTGTGATTATTGGTTGAAAAGCAGAATGGTCAGTTACCGCAGTGGTTGAAGTCGAAGCTGCTTTGACTCCAACTGCTACCAAAAATCCGCACCTCAAACCGCTCTCTGGTCATGTGGAATGACGTCAGAAGGCAGTTTTCTGCACTGAAACTGCACTAGTGAGAACTAACCTTTATACTTACTTGCTTAATTAATTTATTATTAATATCTACCTATACTATAAAATAACCAAGGTATTCTGTAAAAATTTCAGGATTAGTGAAGTGTTCTGTTGTAGAAAAAGTTTGGGAAACACTGCTATATTCTATTAAAATCTTCTTTCAAATATAAATGATCGATTAATTATGTTTAATTTGAAATGAAAGCTATACAGAGTTAAACTAAGTCCATAATAATTCTTGTAATAAGAGATAAAGATTACTGTATTCAGCTTAGAATTATTACTGACTGTCTTTTGATTTATTTAAAAACTTCATATGAAGCAGACTAAATGGCAGCTTAAATGTGTTTTTGATAAATAAATAGTATAATCATGAAACATAGTACTAACTAAATTTTGATGCATAAGAATTTTTTCTTATGCAAAAATGAACTCAATCAATAGTCAGATATAAACAATACTTGGGTGGTGGACTATTTTGGTTTTATTGAACTTCAGGCATAACGAACCTGCTTTGTAATAGAATGCACTATTATAAAGTGATATGATCACATCTTGTTATATGACCAAACGATATAAATGTTCCATTATATGTAACGTTTGTGTTTGAGCACTAGCTACAATCTAAGTATTATATACTTCAATCAAACAATGAAGTCAGTAAAAGTTGTTAACAGCCCGTAATGCATGAATACTCCATGAATAACAATTTTATCATTCTCTTGAAAAGCATTTGAATTTACAAAATCAAACTGCTTAAATTCACTAAATAACAACTTTAAAACAAGCACTTTACAGCAGTAAAAAATATCTATTGAGTTTACTGCTATAAAGTGCTTGTTTTAATGTTGTTATGCATTTGAATTGTTACAGGCTATGCAATATGGAAACACCAAGTGACAATACAATAGATCATCTATACCTCCAGTAAAATTGCTCATAGAAGTTTGGCCCATTAATATTTACAATTTTTTTATTCCATTGAGCAATCTTGAGATACTTTAAGAACACTTCCACAATGCAAAGGCTCTGGCAGACTGGATACTATATTTGTGATCTCATTAATACTCATACTGATTCCACTAGGAGACAATGAATCAATACAAATATTGGTGAGAACAAATATTCAGTCTGCCATAGCATTTGCTTTTATCTATGTCAACAAGATTCTATATTGTTACTGAAAAGAGTTCATCAAAGGAATAATAAGACCAGAATTATTCAATACAAATATATGAAGTACAAATATAAATTTACATGTAATTAATTTCCAATATTATAATCTCAACACTTACAATTTCCGTTATCTTTTTCGTCACGTTATGTGTAGTTTCTTTCAATCTGATTCTTGTTCTTTTTAATCTACCATTTTCTTTAGGTTTGATTAGAAACGCTACATGACCTTCTCTGGAATCCCTTTTGGAAGTAGATTGATGAGCTGAGCATCTGGACCATCTTAATCTGTTACGCGAACTGAGAGAAGTGAATCTATAACTTATTAAAGATATGTCACTGGTACATAAAAATCCATTATTATTCCCGAATTTGACTTGAAAGGGGCAGAAGTTAAAACTTCCAATGACATGTTTTGATGTAAAATCAGTATATTTCAATGTTATTTTTAAGCATTGTCTAAAAACAAATGCCATAATTATATTGTGTCTTAATCAGTCACCATTTATAATCTTATAGTTTAACCACCGCCGTCTCGATATACTGCCTGTTCTCTGCTATGGATATAACATAGAAAGCAGCGTATAGACTTGTTGACAAATTTTCAGTATATTTCAATGTTATTTTTAAGCATTGTCTAAAAACAAATGCCATAATTATATTCTGTCTTAATCAGTCACCATTTATAATCTTATAGTTTAACAAAGTTTTACGAATTAATTTCGTTTTCAAGATAGAATTAAAATATAAAATTGTTCCTCCATCTTGAATTCTCTCATAGCGCCACCTTTAGAATGTTTTAATAGATTTAATATTAATTTAGGAAGCAAAGCCGACAATAATAAATATTAATTAATCGAGTTAAATATATTATTTTAACATCTGACATTCATTGACATTCAACAAAATTTTATTACTTTTGAAAAAATTTTTTGTTATTACGAAATCGAGTTTTTGTTTATAAAGCTTTTATATTTTTCGTGTACGATATTTTGAAAAATTCAAATTTTATAACGTTTATTTTTAAATCCTTCATTAAACAGGGATTATAATATGGAACGGAATTGGAAAGTTTTTTAATGATACTTCCCAATAATTCTACTAGTCGGCCAGATTGCATGTAAGCGATTTCTTAGTAATGTCAGTAAAAAAAAAAACTAATATATATTTTTTACCTTTCAGTATTCAGGAGTTAGGGCCAGGCATTTGGCGAGCCCATAAACTTGGCTCGGAAGCAAAGTTTATGGGCTCGTCAAATGAAATTATGGTTTGTAAATATAAAAAAAATGTAGGAAATGAAATTAAAGTTTTCAAAGATGCATTCATGGTCCACGAATACTATGGCAATAAAATTCAATAATCTAACCTATAAGATTCACACTAAACATCTTAAAAAGTTCAAGTGAGAAGGCGCCTTCAAGGCAATTCCCTGAATCCAAAGACACCCATGTACTAAATTCAATAATCTAACCTATAAGATTCACACTAAACATCTTAAAAAGTTCAAGTGAGAGGGCGCCTTCAAGGCAATACCCTGAATCCAAATACACCCATGTACTGCTAGATCAATGGTTCTCAACCTTTTTTCTGTTGAGGAACACATTTTAATATTTTAAAATTTGGCGGCACA
Organism: Olivierus martensii; assembly: GCA_000484575.1. Classification (NCBI taxonomy): domain Eukaryota; kingdom Metazoa; phylum Arthropoda; class Arachnida; order Scorpiones; family Buthidae; genus Olivierus; species Olivierus martensii. The sequence continues at coordinate 562 of AYEL01087497.1, read as the reverse complement.
TCTAACAAGGGGAGCTTGCGAACCGAGTAAAAACGAAAAGGAACCAAACTTTATAAATAAAGATAGTATCGATAGATAGTTCGATGTGTCAATTATTAAGAGGTATAATTCAAATATAAACGCTTAATCAACAATCAAAATCGGGATACATTCATGACGCGGAAGAAAAAAATGCGGCGTGAGGCGGTCCATCAAAGCATATCTTTCCGCCGACCGCCGCTATAATCGGCGTAAAGATACGTTCCGAAAAAGGGGCGCTTTTGTCGGAGCATGCCTTGTTCAGGTCCTGTTAGTCATTCTAACTTTTGCAGCAAAACTTCGGATAAAAGCTCATTTCTCGAACTTTTATCGGAAGTTTTGATTTTAAACTTCGAAATTTAGTTTTTAAATTTTGTTCAATATTCTATAAATATGTAAAATTTAAATATATAAATACAGTGATACCTCGGTCCACGAACACAATCCGTTCCTTGACCCTGTTCGTGATCCGAAAAGTTCGTAATCCGAATCAATTTTTCCCATTGAAATTAATGTAAATCCAAATAATACGTTTTTTGTCCTA
>AYEL01087496.1:0-30987 GCA_000484575.1 Olivierus martensii | reverse complement strand
GTGCACTCAAGGGTATTTATTCTTTAAGTTCTTTTAGTTTCTTAACTATAATTAAAGTTCTGTTTTATAATTTATTAATGTAGCTTTATTTACAGACTATTTTACGCTCGCAATGTGACTTTATTGCACGTGAAAATAATCTTCTTCCCTGTTAACATGGAGAGTATAGCCCACCCGCCTTGTTCTCCGAGCTTTTATGTGACAATAAAAAGAAGGAAAAAAATGTTAAAGGAAAAAACATGTTGAACTTATTTTTTACAGACAATACTATGATAATCAAAATAAAAACATATCAGACATAAGATAAATCGACATCTTGCGCATTTGATAAATCTTATTTTATCAGGACAATTAATACATGTGAGAGAATCTGTCATAAAAAATTCAAAACATGCTTGCTTAACATTAGAAAATTGGCAACGATTATCTGCTATTCCGGCTCACCCCAAGAATACAATATTAAAGGCCAATAAAAAATTATAAATGAAATAAATATATTTTTTAATAAATTTTTTTATATAAAATAATTCCAGCCAGATACACTGTACTTGAGTTTTTTCGCTATTTACTTGAATTAACCAGGAAAAAAACATTTTTTTTCTTAATAAATGAAATAAATATATTTTTTAAGAAATTTTTTTATATAAAATAATTCCAGCCAGATATACTGTACTTGCGTTTTTTCGCTATTTACTTGAATTAACCAGGAAAAAATCATTTTTTTTTTTCTTTAAAGCGTTATGTTAGTTTTCCTAGTAATTTTGATCAATAATTATTATTATAAAAGAAAAATAAACAGCTGTAACCTTTGGACTTTCTTTCTCGTTAATTCCTTTCTTTATTGTCGAGTTTAAAATAGGTCATGGATAGAGATGCTTCGGCTTTGATTATCCTCATCGGTTAACGAATAACAAAAACCTATTATTAAAAAATAACCATAATTTCATTGGACAATTCTTGAAATTCTTAAATGATTTGTTAACGTCATTTGAATGAAAATTAGCTTTATTATTATTCATTAATCGTTAAATAAGTGAATATAATTAATAATTATAAATATTTCTATCCTACAGCATCGTGTAAAAAGTTTATCTTTATCCTTGAAAATAAATGCTTTAAGCGTTAATTCGACATTCTTTATAATAATTACGGTATTATAATTATTTTTATGTATCAAATTAGTTAAAAATTGCTATAAAATAATAATAGGTTCGTAGATTTTATCTTTAAAATTATCAAGTTTTCCAAAATTGGCTGGAAGACACATGTCAAGGATATATACCGAAAGTCTATTTTCTAAGCATAATTGAATGCAAATTTTATTCCTACAATATTACACAATTTTTTCGTGTTATTGTATAATCATATAAATAAATTTAACGTTATAGCAAACACATTTATTAATTAATATATATAGTAATTTAATTTCGAAAATATGAGTAATTTAATTAAACGAATATGGTTCTATTCTATATTTGTTGATCAGAATTTATTTAGATCTGACTTGTGAGTCAAATTTAATAATAAAATTATTTTTTTCTTTTTATGCTTTAATATTGTTTAATTAAAATTTTAATACAAATTTTATAAATTCTGAAAGAGTCATGATGTTCATAAATTTTAAATTATATTCAAATAAATAATTCCGGTGAAAATTCATTAATTCAAAATTATTAAAAAACTTTTTTATATATATTTTCTTTTTAAAAAATTTTATTTACACATAAAACATTAATGAATTTTAGAATTATATAAACAAATGAAAGAAAGAAAATAAATTAAACATAAAATAACATTTTTTGTTAAATTTATGATTTGTGAATTAAAAAATAAAATATATCTTAAATAAATTAAAAATTTAACAAAGAAGTATTATTTTTACTTTTAGTTTCTTCTCTTTCATTATTTTATATAATTTGAAATAATTCATATTTGTAAAAATGACATAAAATTCAAGATAAAGAAAGTTTCTCATTATCATTTGTTATTACATACCTTCTAGGACTTAATAATGAAATTGTAGAAAAGATGAACATTCTAACTGAAATTATTAGCATATTTATTAGGCATGCATTAAATATAATGGCAAAACATGCAAAACTAATAAAACACATTTACAATTCAGTAAATAATATATGATAAGAAAGATACCAGTTAATTCTCGCTATTTTTAGTTTACTATATGATATATTAAATTCTAAACAATGCGAATATATGATTGAAAAAATCTTTAAATTCATAATTTGACTTATAATAAAATATAAAATAAAAAATATTCGGAGTTTTAAAGAGATATTTTCGTTAATATTAATAATAATTTTTAAAATATGATAATACTATGATGGTAATAAAATGATGTCAAAGAGGTATCGAGATAAATAAAAAAAGAAAAACGAATTGCGTTTTAATGCATTTCTTATTTGAATAAAATGTATAATGCATAATTTTTTGCAAAATAGAAATAATAATATGTTATGATATGTTTTGGAAATAAATATACATTAAATATATTTATGTAAACAAGAAAGGCATTAAAATGCAACTAATCGTTCATTTATATAAAGAAACATTTAAAATCTGTAATTTCGCTGAAATACAAGAGCAATTTTAATATTTTCGTTTAAATATAACATTGAAACATTGTTATTTAAAGCAGATTCTCTAAAAAAACAATGATTACAATAAGCACAAAATATTCATAGACACGATTTTTGCAAAAACAACTGTATAAATATTCTTGACCGTGTTTGATGTTTACATACATGGCCAAGCAAATCTATTGATTCAAAAAGTGTGCTAACTTATTATGTCTACAGGAGATTTAAAATATAAAAATGCTACTATGAAACCATCAGCTTACCTTTGAAATGGAATAAATTAATGCATATTTACATTAAAATATATGTCAAAAATATTTAATTAAATAAAAACGAGTATTACTCACATATCAAATATCCAGATCTATCGTTGATTGTAAACTGATTCATTCAACATGAATATATTAATCCATTGATTCGTTGATATCACTAATTTATAATTCTCAGTTTTTCGATTTTGATTAATGTTAATAATGTACAGTATTTTTTTAAAATATTGTCCTTGCTAAATATTTAAACTGTTTAAAATGTTTATGTAGTGCAAGAACATGATATTAAAAAATATAATTTATGAAAAGCTCTATAAATATATTTATATCTTTAATTAATGAATGATAAATATCAATTAAGTTGTTGCGCTATTCTGGATTTTTATATAAATGGATCCAGGATCGATTTTCTGTAATCATTCTTCAAAAATGCCCCAGTCCACCTGATCCATCTTATCACTTCCAATCCTCCCATCACGACTTTGACCAGCCACTGATGGGATGTTTCCTGTCCACTACTAATTATATTTCTGGTGAAAAGTAGAATAAAAACTTATGTTGATAGAAAACAATAGATCATTAAATTAAACAAAATTCTTCTACAATTTCAGCAACTTCGCTTATCTGTATAGAACTGCACTCCTATATTAAATGCATAGTTATTTTGCAGCATGTCAAAACTGATAGAAAACAGATTTTTACTTTATTATTCTAGTCAATAAATCATATTAAAATATTTTCATGCCTTATAAGATGACTTAATTTACTACAGAAGAATTATATGTAGTTAGGCCTATATATATTATATTCATATATTTATTTAATATTTGTTATTTGTGGTTAATTATTTTTTAATAACTACTTGAAAAGCACATTAATCTTTCCTAATTATACTTACTTGTTAGCTCAAACTTTCGTTTGACATAAAGAATGTTATGTTATAATTCTAATATTCCATAGAAAACTATTATCGGTTCGATTTTTTATACTGTTCAATACACTATATAAAATCTCAAATTTTTTATGGTTACTATTATAAAATACCTATATTTTATGCAAATTAATCCATAAAAGTTTATTTTATATAGAATAAAAATTTATAAGAATGTTCAATAAAAATATTTACCTCAATTATAGCTTCACGCATGTGTGTACATTAGCATACTTAAAGCGCATAATGGCTATTTTCATTATTAGATAGATTACTATCACCATTTTGTAATGATTACTATATTTTATCGTCTTATCTAATTTTATATCTAAAATGCAATAAATTGCTACCTTAATTTAGATATCTCGATAATTTGAAGGACCATTAAGAAATATATATATAAAAAAAAAAAAAAATAAAAATAAAGCCGAATTATTTTCATCATTAAAATAATTTGTAAATGCAAGTTTAGCAATAAAATGAAAAATAAATTATTTGCATACCTGAATATAATATAACTTTATCTTTATCATAGTAAAACGTTTCACATAAAATATATCGATTTTAAAAATTCATCTTGGAGAAAATTAAACTGTTCTATGAGTCATTTCATTAAAAATCTGTAAGAATAAATATAGATATTTTGTTAGAAGTAGAAATATTATCAATAGAGCGATAATTATTTCAATTAGTTTAACAGGAATTAGAAAAATTTAACGGGATTCATATCAGAAATTTTCCTATTGTCTGAATACAAAGATATATTTAAATTAAGCAGATTTTTCTGGTTACATAAATTATTATATCAAAAAATTAGAAAAAAAAATTATTTATAAGATAACACAGTAATCCAGTAAACATAGAAGATTTATTGAAATTTTAAATTTCGAACTTTAAATGAGAAAAATCTGATTTAAATTTAATAATTAAAAGGTAGGGATCAGATTTAAATCTCACGAGTATCTATGGATTAGACTAGCTTATCCATATTTTATCAGATCAGTAGTACGCTTCAAGTTCATTCGAGTAATCTAATGATCATAATGATCATCTCTTGGTTTGATCTTATAATCAAACCAAGCAATATGTCTTACAATAGATAAAATATTATCTCTTACGTGTTTAGTTTTGAAATTAACTCTTCACGTTAATATAGAAAAGTTGTTAAAGATAAATAAAATTAAATGAAACAGTCGGAATTTATATATATTTATTTAACAATCTAGACTTCAAAATTGCCTTTTTCTTAAAACATAATAGAAATTTAAGTTATATATCGGGTTAATTTATTCTCCTTAACAGATAATTAAATGTTTAGGTAATTTTCTCCGTCATTTCCCGTTATTCAACTTTTGTTTCAGGAAGAAAATTTATGAGGTCAATCCTGTTACGTAATTAGAATTATCCGAATGATTAGTGACATCATTCAATATGGCTATTTTGCTATCCGTGACTTCTGACCTCAAATGCCAAGGAAAGGTGAAGATGTAGGAGGATGATGCTTCGTAAACATCAAGGTTATGATGAAAAGTCCTTCCTGCGTCGAATGGATAAGCTAAAATACGGAAACGGTAAACAAAATAAAATTCATGCGTAGACGGAAGATTGATAGGCATATCGTGCTTAGGGCGAATTCAGAAGTTCTAACAAAAAATAAAGGAAAAAAAAGAAAATATGTTTGGCAACAATTTTTTTTTTTTTTGAAATTATAGTAATAAAACTATTAAATGTAATAATTATCCTTGTAAAACAAGGATACTGTTTACAATATTAAAAAAGATAATTTGTTTCAAAATGAACATTGATGCTAATAATTTAACACGATATTTTAAATATTAAAATACTAGTAAATAAATAAATAAGCTTGTGTATGTTGGCCTAAATTTAAACATATTAAAGTTTTTAGGACAATAAGAAGGATCTCTTATTGTATATCCCAAATCTTCAACTTGCCACCGCCTAAAGAGGGATTTAGACAAAATTTTTGCCATTGACCTCTTAACGTACTTTAACAAAATTTAAATGGAAATGCAGTTTAAATTTGTCTATCCGTGAACTATTTATAATGCTATTTGTTAAGACTATATTTTCATTTTTCTCCAACATATAGTTGAAAAACTCTTATTAATAAAAATAAAAATTTTATTACTGTAACTGCATTATTTTTCGTATGACAATATTTACGATTTTTTTCTTTTGAAATTTGACGGTGTATGAAAAATAAATAGGACATTTTTTTGCAACGTGATATATATTTACTTTAATGATTTTAATAAAGTAATTATTTAATTAAGCAATACAAATATTTGTTTTACACAAGTAAAGAATGCAGTTTTATGTACAGTGTAAGTCTGTACTATATACATTTTTTTCCCTACAGAGTCTATCACGAATAATAGCTTACAGTTGCCGACCTTGGGGCTTCACCATCTAAGTTACCTTGACATAGAAGGTTAGGAACTACCGTACTTCTTGTTTCGAGGTGGAGATTTTGAATATGAAGAAGCGATGAAACTATTTGGGACAGTTTTCTCATCACGTTTTGATCTACATACTTCTTTTACTTGTCACATTTCCACGATTTTAGGAATTAATTGCATGTTTCATTTCTTTTCTTTCTTTTTTTTAGATGATACCACATAGTTGATTTTGTAAATTTCCATAAATTCCAAACCTGAAATACATCATGGGATAATTAGTAATTGCTAATTACTTATGTCATTTTTTTAATTTAAATTTTAATATTATTAATTCCTAAAATTTTATAAAAATTAAAAAACATCTTGGCAGTTTGGACTAGAAAAAATATTAAACTATTTTTTAAATTAGTAATAATGTCTTTGATCCGATATTTTAATACTCTTGTCAGGTTTTCGAATAAAACTATTAATCTGTTTAAAAGCACTTAATTTTTTAAAACTAAGATTCGTTTGGATAGTTTAATGACCTGATGAATGACTTGTAAAATAGAAAGAAAGTGAAATTCCAGTTATAAATCTTGTTTTAAACAAGAGAAAGAGGTCAAAAACAATCTGGTAGTTACTTAATAGCATTATAAATTGATATATACATATATATCTATAAAATTATAGATCGTAAATTATTTCATTGTTATTACATAATTGTACTTTTAAAATATTAAATTTAATTTTTAATTAATATTTCTGATATAAATTTAAAATAAAATTGTAGTAATAAACGAATAATTTTTAATTTTTAAAATTAAATATTGTCTCCCATGTTATGAAAAATGACAAACTGGGACGTGTGTTATGCATCAGTACCAGGAAGTAAAAACTGATTTCTTATCAAACAATTGGCCTACAGATTCTTCGTTTAAGTTAGAGAGTAAACGTCTTTATTACTAATGTCCTTCGAAACAGTTCAATGTCCTTATTGAAGAATTCAATTCAAGGTGCAACTCCTTTATATTCGAATATTATCAACATATATATATACTTTTACTTTATGCTGAATATCCAATTGTTCGTATCTAACTATAGGAAAATATATCAGTTATGATCGTTTAAAAATAATGTTTTGTTTTTGTGTAACCTTGCAACTGCATAACAATGTCTTCTATTAAGAGAATCCTTGACACATTTGTGTCTGAAGAGAACCCAAACGTAAAAATAAAGAAAATAAAAATTTGAAATTTTTTTTAATTTCAATTAGCATATGTCAAATCTTTGTGAAATAATTTGATTAACAGTTAATTAAAATTAAAATAAAATTAAAGATTTTTTATCTATACAATTAATAGTATTTTCAGTTAATTTTAAAATTAATTATGATTCGCAAAAGTGATCGTATTTTTAACCTCTCTAGTGAAAGATCTTATCATAAATTAGTAAAAGTCAATTCAATTTAAGTGTTAAACACTCCAAGGAGACGTTAAAATTTTCTTTTTCTTGGTTTGAAAGCGAACATGTGTAAAATTTTCTTTCAGTATAAACAATATTAGATTTTGTCTATTTTTTTTATCGAAAATAATCTTAATCCAATACAAAAGAGAGCGGGAGAAAAATAAACGGTATTGGAAACAAAAGTAACAATATCTCGTAGATAATCCACCCGGATCAAAATTTTCTTTAACAAAATTAACAAAAGCTAACCTAAGAAAAACTGGTAAGAAAACAAAACCGCATTTAATACAGACGATGGTAACATGGTCCAAAACGAGGACAGGTAAATATATAGAGGGTAGGGATCAAGAATCAAGCTGTAGTCTGATAGAAGGCGTTCAGACTGACGCTACCGGTTCATCCAGGTAGTTTTAGTTTTTGTAGTGTCTGATAAGCCTAAAAAGTGATTGCTATATATTCGGTTTTACAATTAATTGTAGAAGATGAAATTAAGGTAAATATCTTATATACGTTTATTTTTAATTTTAAATTAATAATAAGGACTGTAATCAAATAGTAAGATCTTAAAACGTGAAACCTATGTCGAATCGGTTAAGAAAGAACATGTCAACAGGTAGGATAAAGCATTATTTAGAAAAGGTTTTGGATAATGTTTTTCTCTCTATTTTTAATCATTATTTAAAGACGATAATTAAAATTATTGGATTTGATAATTGTTATTAAGTAAGAACAATTAATGGACTCATTTTTTAAATACAAAATAATTAATAAAAATTTCGCATACTACTTAACGTTAATAGCTGGTATTTTAAAACTGCTTACCAAATCCTTTGAAGCTAATTTATGTACTTTAAATAATTGTTCCGTTTAAGTAGTGAATAAAAAATTAAAATTTATCTAAAATCCCCTTTAAGAACCATCTACAGCGGTTATTATAACTGTGCTTAGTGACATTTACTTGCTTGACCAATTTAATACCTGTTGGTAATAAGATTAACAGGACATTCATATTCTTAGATCATTAAAAATTTTGGCAAATTTAGAAATTATTGCGTAAAAGTCACATTTAAATGTTATCTTTATGAATACAAATGTTAAGAAATTTTTACGATATATTAAAAATATTCAAATAATAATTATTATTATTCCCGAAATATTTTATTTGTAAAAATTTTAAAGGCACAACATTTATTGATTTTTATTCAGCAATTATATTAATTTCATTCGATCTTGTTGGCTAATTTTTAAAGTGAATGTTAAATATAATGCATGTAAAGTGTTTATATCTTTAATAATAATACATAAAGTATAATATATTAATAATTTGGGCTTCAAATAGTTCATTACTTTATTATGATCAAAATGAAAAATTCTTACCTTTATATTTAGAAAGTATTTAATGAGCTATAAAGAGTTAATTTCCCAATAAAATGTTTGCTTCCTTTTATTTATTACAAATTTTTCATTTCCATAAATATGCCTAAACTTAAAATTTAATTTTAAATTATACACCCTATAGTTTTTCGTGTATATCTTAAAAAATTTACATTGTTATTATAATTATTATTATATTACATAAGCCTTTAATTTTCTTTATAAAATCTTTTAAAAGCAAGTAAGGCTATAAATTTGACCTCGTGACCTCCTTTTTTTTGGAGTTCTCCCCGAGAGGCATCAGGTGTCTTACTACCTTCGTTATTTTGCGTTCCGGTCATCAGACCAAGCACATGACAAAACTTTTATGTATAAATACTGACCCAAATTTTTCCTACAAGAATCTTTTAAAAAAGAAACGGTCATTAATCCGGACCTAAAGTGACATATTCCAAAGAAACTTCTCACGGAAAATTAAATTAGTTTCTCTTATTTGGGAATAATGTTTTATTCGTAAGTAAACAAACTTGATTTTTTTTCCTTTTTCTAATATGCTTGAAAACTTCCGATTCATTCAAGCTAGTTAAGTAGTATGGAACAGTTTCTGTTCTTTGAAGATATTGTCCCTCTACTTTCCCTATTGTTTTTCCTGTGTAAAATAATAATATTATCTTATGACCTCTTTTACTTGTTTTTGTTTAGATTACGCAGTACGTTGGGAATAAGCTATCATTCCCAATTCCCAATTGTTAGTTCCGGTCTTCTCAAAAAGATTCCTAATTTAAATATTTATCTGCTTTTAAAACCATTAAAATCAACTATTTTTTATATTATTCGTAGAAATATAGGCTATATAAATTAGAAAAAAAAATTGATAAATGAGATAACGTAAAACAATTAAACAGAAATTAGATCTTTTCCTGTAGATAATTATTGCCGATCTCATAAACCTCTTGCTAATTTTTTAACATTTATATTAATATTCTAAGTATTAATATTTACAGTATAAATATTAATACTTATAAAATTATATAAAATGTAAAGAATAAAAGGATTTAATATTTTCTAACGATACGTTAATGATTGTGATTCATTGCACCGATGCAACTCATTTAACATTATCACAAAGTTTAATTTTTGTGAGACGGAAACTTTTAAATAATAGTTGCACAACATGTTAGGCCCCTATAGTGACTCAAAGGATTTTAATGGGTATAAATGGCGACGGCGGTCGAAGTCAATGTCTGGCACGTGAGTAGGCGACAATGGCAACGACCTATGATGGCCGCCACTTGACATCCGATTACATCAGATAATGCTTATCCCATTTTTGCTAATAACTATCATCAGATATATATATTATGGTATTGTACACAAAAAATAGGAATTTCTAAAAATCGTAGGTTTGTAAAATAAATTATAGTATTATATTTATGACCTCAATAATAATAACGATGGTGGTAGCGTAGGCCACAATGACGTCAACGAATGTGTGAACTTCTGCGGAAAACCCACATTAACCAGTAGTTCAAAACTAATTTGAAATTGTGTTGTGTATTATCGTTAAATTAGCATCTGTTGTTATTAATATAACATGATATTTATAGATTAAACGCGTTAAGTTATATGAAGAATTAAGATTAAAAAAATACTGTACTAGATAAAAATGAGATTTTGCAAATCTTAATTATAAGGCGTGTTAAAAATTGATCTAACAAAAGTTATGTATTACATTAGATGCTGCTGGACAGCTGTATTGTGTCTTATGATGTGTTTGTGCCGAAGTGTTGTGTGTATGGAAATAATGGATGTTCCTATCTTGGGAACAAGCAGACACAGAATTGTATCACGCGTCACGAGGGGACTAAGGTTACACAAACGTCAACTTACCAGAATCACACAACATTTAAAACCAGCCAAAGAAATAGATCCAATACCGGAAGGTCCCAAAGTTTTAATGCCAAGATTCAGTGCAGAAGATCTAAAAAAATATATAGACGAAGCTGTCCGAAAAGTAGATCTTCGAATGGAGAATATAGAACCAGCTATTTATAAAAGCGGTAAAAAATTAATATATATATATATTTTCGTAAATTACTGTATTTAAATAATTTATTTACAAAATTATTTATTTTAATAGGTGCCATATTAAGACCAGGAACACCCGAGTGGTTTGCTTCTGCTTCGGCAAAAACCAAAATAGCAGCAAAAAATTATTCACGCAGTGCTATAGTTGCAGAAGAAGCTACAAAAATCATAGCTCAAACGTAAGTTAACGAAAATATAATCTTAAACTTTTCTAATCATTTATTTACAATTTGTAATGTCGTCTTTAATTCACCTCTTTTATTTTAATCAAACAAAAGAGATAAAAAACATTATAATTAGAACTATTTTCCTCTCTTTTGCTGTCTCAATTTAGTTGTTTATTTATATTTGATTTTCCAAGCAAGGATTGAATATGGATAAACAACAGGAGTTGTCATAATGACGATGGACAATTGAACATACTGTATCTGTGTTAATGTCGTTTTCAAACTGAACAAAAGAAACTGAAAACACTATGCGTTTGAAAACAGTGCTGAAAATACTGTTTTCAAACAAACAAAAGAAAAAGAGAACTTTCTCTTTTTCTTTTGTTCGAATAGAAAAACGTTAACATAGATAATGTTCATCATCATTATAACTGGTCATGGTTATTTATCTATATCTGAAGCTTATTTACATTTAATGAAAAGTTACAGCTTTTTTCAAATAATTCTTATTGTTCATAAAAATAATCTACTTTTAACTGATAAGATAAAATCTACCTATCAAAACTACACAACTTCATTAATAATAATTAAAAATTTTCAGAAACTATATAAAATTATCTGTGATTTAATGTTCAGGGTGATGTTAAAAATCAAAAATTATTTAATATCAAATTCGTGGATGATATAGAATAATTTGATCGATTCCGGAAAAATTAAAGTGTTTATTAACCTGCCAACTACTATTGTCGCATAATGCATTGGTTAACAAAGCCATCAAAGATTGAATGACTTTGCAAAATTTTTTATGCAACTTGAAAAACAAATGCAATATTAGTATATATAAGGATTAAAAAATAATAATTTTGATTTATTACATTATTCCTCACAAGTTAACAAATTTGTATATTGTATATAAAAATTCAAAATAAATATTCTTAAACAATTTTTTAATGCAAAATGGAATCAATAAATCGAAAAAAGTCATATAGAATTATAAACTATTCAGGTTTCATTTCCAATTTTAAATTTTATCTTTTAAAATTTGATTGCTTGAATATTTTTTAAATTTTCATTTAAATTGTTATTTTAGTCATTCTTTTATCTTAATCATTTTTAATTAATAATTGCTCTTTATTTTTTTGGTGTAGATATCGTCTCAGCAAAAATCAAATTGCTTACGGTCTTCCAACTGTAGATATTCGTGATACGTCACTTAGTAGTTCTTGTCCTTTAGAAGTGGATTTTCCATGTCAGCCGAGAAAATATAGAGCTTTCAGTGGATATTGTAACAATGTTCAAAATCCAACTTGGGGAAATGCCAATATCAAATATATTCGGTTTCTGGCACCCGATTATGCCGATGGTAAAGAATATTACTTTAGAAAGTTTATTTCTTAATGAGTGATTGTTCTGAAGTTTTTATGTAATGTTTTCTAGGCGTTAGCAATCCTCGTGGTGCCACTTCTGGAGATGTTTTACCTAGTGCACGTGCCATAAGTCATTCCATTCACAGCGATTCTGATAAACCACATCAGCATGTTACCACTATCCTTGCCATATTTGGAGAATTCGTATTCCACGATTTAGCACATACGGCTCAATCGGCTGGTAAGAAATGATTAAAAATACTTATAATTAGCTTGAACGAGTTATTATATTTGTTAAATTTCATATCTTAATTGTTTCAATACCTAAAAATTGCATCTTTATATAAGTTTAGATAAAAATAGACTATATTTCTAATAAACTTATATTTGAATGCTCATAATCTACAGATCCAGTTATAAAAATCACATGGTTTTAAAATTATTATACACAATTTTACCAATTATAATTCCTTAAAAATGATAATAAAAAAGGACATTTTTTACATATTGTACTCATTTATCATCTGTTTAAAACTGCTTAAAATAATTATTAAATTTATGACAAGATCAATATGTAAGATTATAAATTAATTTAGTAAAATAAAATGTAAAAATCTCATTTAATTTTATTTTATAAATCTTTAACGAATATCATGATCAATTATTATATTTCCAAGTTAAAAAAAAAAGAAAGAAAATCAGGTCTGAGAACATCTCTAAACGTTCGAAACGTTTAACTTTATCAACTACAATACAGTTACGTTATTACATGTTTAAGAGAATTCGAGGGCTGAGAAAACTTCCTGTAAGATGTTATCTTTGAAGGAAAAATATTCGTCATGACTGACTTGTTTTAGTGTCAGTGTGAGGGTCAATCTTCTTCGCTGTAGAAATTTCATGGCAACAGAAAGTCTTGTTAAGAGAATCCTGTTTTTATAATTATGTTTACGGTATTTTATAACGGGAGAAAATCTAATATTTTTTATATTTTAGTATAAATTTTTAAATAATTTTCATGATAAAAGTTAATCAGTTTCCTGTTTCTCTCCCGGTTCTTATTAACTAATAAAAACTCAATATTCATCAGTTGTTAAGAATAACTTTATAGTGTTGAATGCAAACTTAATAATAATTTTACAGGATACCAAGGTCATAGAATCAAATGTTGTGGAGTCGATCAATCACAATTACATCCCGAATGCTATCCAATTACGGTCCCAGAAAAAGACCCTATATTTGGAAGGAGAGGGCGTAATTGCTTAGAATATATTCGATCTTGTACCGCACCAAGAATAGGTTGCACTCTTGGGCCAAGAGAACAGATTAATCAAGTGACATCTTTCCTAGACGGTTCTGTAATCTATGGTTCATCAATAGAGGAGGTAGATAAACTGAGAACTTTTCGTGGAGGCCAAATGAAAACTCAAAAAATTAAAGGAGGAAGAGAATTACTTCCAGCTGATACCGACAATTTTGATTGTAGAGGTTCCAGCAAAAGTAGATGTTTTCTTTCTGGTAAGCGAAAATAATTACTTTATCATCTTAATTAAAAAGAAATAAACGTAGAAAAAAAATCTAAAAATATATCGAAAACAAAAAAAAATCAATAATTCCATTTTAAAAGAATGTAATTAAGAATTTTGCGTTTTGATTAATATATCTGAAGTTATAAACTTTTTCAGTTTTTTCTCCTTTGGGAAATTATCTACTTTAAAAAATATCGACATAAGAACAGTCTAACTGATTGTTTAGAACACGTAAACTTTAATTAATTTCTATATACATTGTTATAAAGTGCAGTCGTTTAAATTTATATTAAACCAATATTTTTCCATTTTTGTTATTGCTAAAAATATATATATTGTCATTATTTATATAGATATAAATCAACAACACTTATGCTATTAATGTTAAATATAATTCATCATCTGAATTATATAAATTAAAATTTTATTCTATACTTTAGGTGACGTTCGTGTGAATGAAAATGCCGGTTTAGTAGTGATGCACACTATTTGGGTTAGAGAACATAACAGAATAGCTCGAACTCTAGCTTCTATTAATCCTCATTGGGATGATGATCAACTTTTTGAAGAAGCGAGAAGAATAGTCGGTGCACAGGTAAATGTCATTACGCTACTTCGTTATAATTTAAATTATACGTTAATGCAATCTATAAACTTTCATTTTAGTTGCAACACATCACGTATCACGAACTGCTTCCCGTGCTTTTGGGTCAGAACATTATGGACAAATACGATCTTCAAACGCATTCTAACGGTTATTATACAGGATACGATATTAATATTAATCCTGGAATATCCAACGTCATCAGTACATCTGTATTTGGTTTCCTGTTCTCTATGATGCCATCAAAATTTGATTTGTACACCAAAGAATTTAAGAAAATAGGAACGAAACCGATGAGTCAAACATATTTTCAACCTACTGACATGTACTCTCCAAACAAGTTAAATGAATACTTATTAGGTCTGGTGAGTCAGAAGGCTCAATCTAGAGATGAATTTATCAGCAACGAAATGACAAATAACCTGTTTCTTGATCCGAGTTCTGGTAATTAAATAAAATTTATTAAAAGAATATTTTAAAATCTATGAAAAGTATTAACTGATTTTTCCGACTTAGGTCTCGGGACGGATCTAGCTTCAATAATCATCCAGCAGGGAAGGGACCATGGAATACCAGGATACACTAAATGGAGAAAATTTTGTCGACTCGATCCTGTTATAAATGTTTTTTCTGACTTGAAATCTACCATGTCATCGGATACAGTTGATAAACTGAGCAGAATTTATAAGTAAATTCTATTATTTATATCTACGAATTTTTATAGCTCTATCAAGCTTCGGATATAAATTCAAAGACATGCGAGTATTCCTTTAACAGTTAATTAGTCTATAAATAATTATTATTATGCATTAAAAATACACATATATGATAAATATAATTGGATTCACATCTCAGCTAACTATACTGTTGACGCGATGCGACAAGATGTGTCTCGCGCAACTGGCTTTCTCATGTTTTTCAATATACGCAACCGTTCGCGCGCCACTTTTTGTTGCGTCGCGTCGCACCATCTATAGTTTCTCATGTTTTTCAATATACGCAACCGTTCGCGCGCCACTTTTTGTTGCGTCGCGTCATCTATGACGAAGAAACCAAAAATACTGATAAATTATTGCATCAATATTATTTCTTTGAAGTAGATTTTATTAATAACTTCTCTTATATATATATTATTGTTCTAGAAATGTTCATGACATAGATGTATTTACTGGAGGTTTAGCAGAAATTCCCTTAAATGGAGCAATAGTTGGACCAACTTTCGCTTGTCTTCTTGGTCGCCAATTTCATTATTTGCGTCGAGGAGATAGATTCTGGTACGAGAACGATATACCACCATCATCTTTCACTAGAGGTCAGTTGTTCGACTTCACTTTATATCGAAAACAGAGCATAAGAATTAATGCTTTCCTTAACATTTCAGATCAATTGGCAGAAATCCGCAAAGTTTCTTTATCCCGAATTTTATGTAATAATGCCGATTCTATCGATTTTATGCAGCCATCAGTTCTTTATCAAACTGATTCCTTTTTGTAAGTAAAAATTAAAATTATTATTAAAAATTAAATGCTTTTTAATTAAATGAATATTTTAATTATATCATTTTTATATAGAAACTCGTATGAAACATGCAAATCGGAAAACATCCCAACGGTAGATTTAAACAAATGGAAAACAGGTAAAACATATTTATATTTTAAATATAAAAGTTTAAGTCAAAATATTTCAGTTTTTAAATATTTAAATTTTTTATTTCTTGAATTTATAGCATCTCCTCAGTTTGTGGTACCGGAAACATTATTACAAGATTCTTTGAAGAGAGCAAAGCGACAAGTGGCCGATATGATCGCAAACGAAAAACTCGTAACAAGCAGTGAGTCATTTAAAATATTGTAATATTGCTTCGATTCAAAGTGTCAGAAATGCATGTCCTACTCTTTTCCATCAGAGCGAGGTATTGCTCCAGAAGGAAGTGCCCAAGCTGCTCATTTGGGATTTTTACGACCCAAGCGTCAAGCCAGATTGATATCTAATCAATCAGTTGTGTTGGAATTGGCATCTCAAGGATTCGCTACCAACTATTTTACTAGGTACTGTACTGAATTTTAATTACAAACTATAGAAATGTTGGAATATAAAAATTATATAATTTGATAAGCCGTTTAATTGATAAATATACTGATATGCTGTATAGAAAATTTTTCATGATATAGTAATTAAAATTGTTAAAATTTGTGCCTTTATAAAGACGATAAATTATTTTAACTTTATTATTTAATGTTTTAAAAAATTCGTATTTTATACTTTAATTGATTTATTCATTTATATCCAAAAAGTGATCTAAGGGACAGAGAAGGAGGAAGTACCATGAACAACATACGAGAATTAATGGCTGCCCTTCCAAACGTCGACCTCACAGAATTTATAGATTTGCCAAAAACATTTGATTGCGATGAGCAAACTTTACCCTGTGACCACACTAGTCGTTTTAGGACTACTACCGGTTGGTGTAATAATCTTAAATATCCCGAATATGGGAAGAGTATGAGAATATTAAATAGACTGCTTCCTTCGCAGTACAATGATGGTGAGAAAAATTATTTATTTATTTATTTTTAGTTTAATTTGGTGTAATAAAAACTTTAAGGAATATTTCCTTAGATATGAGTTCTCCTAGAAGTCGAGGAGTGAATGGTAAACCTTTACCCAGTCCAAGAGCTGTATCGACTGCCATTCACTACGATATCAGCGCTCCACATGTGCGATATTCGCTAATGGTAATGCAATGGGGACAGTTCGTCGATCACGATCTGACATTCACCCCAATGCACGAAGGTATTTATGATTAATAAGACGGTACACCATATTAAGTGCTGCCATCTCTTACCGAAAATTAAAAATAGAAATAAATATTAGTAAAACTGTTGTTAATATTAGCCACTAGATGGAAGCACTATTATCATTAATAATTTCGCGTAAAAGTTTACTTTTGAATCGACATTTTGTAGTAAAATGTAATTAAAAACTTTTTAGCATTTGGAGGAAGGGCTTTAGACTGTCAGGAATGTGACTCTGCCAAGACAGTTCATCCAGAATGTCTTCCCATATCGGTGCCTCCCAGAGACATTTTTTATCCTGCTTTTAACCGAACCACTGGAAAACCTACTTGCATTTCTTTCGTCCGATCTTTGGGCGGACAACTGACCTTGGGTAAAATTTATTTTAGTTGTAACTTACGGAAGAAAAAAAATACATATATGCTTTTACGTTAGTTTTTTTAAATTTTATTTATTGTTTATATACAGGAAGAAGAGAACAGTTAAATCAAGTAACAGCGTTTTTAGATGCTTCTAACGTTTATGGTTCCGATATGTGCGATACCAGAATGTTACGCTCCTTCATTGGAGGAAGACTTAATGTTACTCGTCATCCATTGAGAGGAAAAGATCTCCTTCCACAAAAAAATGACCATAAAGACTGTCGTGCACCTTCTGGTCTCTGTTTCGAAGCAGGTGATCTTTTTAATATTAAAGTTTCCTCCCTAAAGAATCCATTATATTGCATAGCTTGTTTACAATTGTTTATATAGCAAATACACTTAACAAATTATAATTAAAACATTCTCAGAACATATTTTATAAAGTGTATTTAATTCGAAATAAGTTAAATATTCCGTTTCTTGTTCTGACAGCACAATTCGGGCGCATCGCTCCCAAATCGTGCGAGTTGTTAACACGACTCGCATAATAAATGAATGCGACTCGCATATTTGACAGTTGTGCTGCAGAAATGAGGATTATAGCTTTGGTTATGAAAATCCATTTATTAATAACATTAATTTCTTTCCTGAAATAAGTCATAAATAATATTACAGTATATAAAATTAACTTAACATTTCCGCCTGTTTAATAATTAAAACAACGATGGAAAATATAAACAAAGTTTGATTAAAGTAAGAAGAAGAGAAGGTGTTTCACCTTATAATAAGTAAAGAATGATAATTGCTAACTAGGTAATCATCTAAAATTAAACTTATTATTGAAATTAGTAAGATAATGCAAAGAATAATTGGTGAATTTCATTTCAATCATTTTACTCAATGAGTTTAAATTTGTTTGATTATATAAAGGTGATAACAGAGCGAGTGAACAACCAGCTTTGGCTGCAATTCATACAATATTTATGAGAGAACATAACAGATTGGTAGAAACTCTTCAGAGGATTAATCCTCACTGGAATGACGAACAGTTGTATCAGAATGGTGAGTGATTGTCTCCTTTATAATTAACTGTTACAGATATTATAATTTATAAATAAACTTATTAATTTAATTAAAGAGTATCATAACTTTTATCTAAAACTCTAATTAGTTCTGATAGGCTATTAATTATTCGACTGTATTATTTGAAAATAATTTATTGAGCAAAATTAGGTTTTTTTCTAAAAAATAAATATAATAATTATGTACTTTATTAAAATTACTTTCAATTTATCTAATTGCATAAATTACCATTTAATGAAAAGTAAAGCTACAATGAAAGCGGAATAGTTTTCTAACGACTTTTATTTCGCTGATGATTTAACAGATTAAGTTCATTGAGTAAAAAGCGATTTTTCATTTTCTTAATTTATTTCAATGAAAATCTAAACGTTTTATCAGAATATTTATGTTTAAATCGATTAATTTTTTTTTATAAAATTTTATAAACGCAACGATTTGATAAAGGAGGCGATCTTTTTGTTATTTTTCCCGTTTTATGCTACATTTTTTTAATCGTTTGATTTATATTCTCGTTACAATTTTAACTTCTTTAGAATACGTTGATTATTAAATAAGTTTCATTTAATTTTTATAGCACCATAATAATTAATTTTGCGAGGAACCACATTAGAAGCAGACTTTACGCTTACATGCACCTTTCCTGCTTAGCTAATATTAAGTTGCGCACACATTCTTACATTAATTTTACAGTTTATATATATATATATTTTATATTCAGATTTAATTTCAACAGCTATTATTAAGGAAACTCTTAAATACTCATTTTTTCAATTCAGTTTATTATTTTGCCTGTAAAGTAAATATAAGCAAGATTGAATAAGTATAAATAGAATTAATATGAACTGATAGCAATTATAGAATTAAATATCGTCGCGTATCTTAATTATTAACAAAAATCCAAGATTTATAAGAAAATAGACATATATCTATGAGAATAATAATATCGAGAAGTATAGTAATACTCAGAATAAACCAGAAAGAATTTGAAATAAATTTATCACAAATTTTTATAAGGTGTTTGTTAAAATTGTTGTTTTTGAAGATTAAATATTTAACACCCGCATTGTTGAAGTATAAACATCTCAAATTAACCGTACAATACTTTCGTCGTGAATAAGGTCAATTTTGATGTTTGTTTTGTACAAATATTGCGTTTTCTGTGCTATTTTTCCGAAGCGATTTGATCTTATCTGAATTAAAATAGTTTTTATTTTATATGCTACATACTACCGAATAAACTGAAGATACACAAAATAATATAGATGATAATTCATCGGAATAATTCCGAACTTGTTTGTAAACTGATGCTTGAAAAGATTGGATGTGCATTGTTTGAACGAGAGAAAAGATATGAAAATGCTTAAGATATACAATAAGTTTTGGCTAAGTAAACAGGAAAATTAAATTCATTAAATAAATATGATAATTGACTGCTTAAAATTTGGGTGATTCTCGATAGTTTTCAGCATTTTATGTAGGCATATCATGCATTCAAACTAGCGTAAATTCTATCTCATTTTTTAAAAATAAATATAAAAAAATCACTGAATTTCTTAAAGATCTAAGAAAAATGAAACGAGATAAACATTATTTTTCGGTTAATTTTTCACAAATTAAGTCGAGAATTAATTAATTTAATTATTAAAATTAAGCTTTAAGACGGCATAATATGTTATTCGACTACATTTTTCAAAAGAATTCTGCTGACATTTTTGCGCTACAAAAATTTCAAAGTATAACTTAACAAATTTAAAAATTAGATTAATAGAGTGGCGAGTATTTTTCTACTCCCTTGTCTAATAAATAACCGTTTACAATGCTAAATACGCAATTATTATTATTACCGCTTCGCATTAAAACCGAGGGGAAAAAATATTAAATTAAAAATTAAAATATTTTAAAAATATTCAATTAATTATTGGAACTTTACAAATAAAATATAATCAACTTAACCTTGCCGAGGATAAACAAGACGAAAAAAAATTAATTTTTAGAAATATTTATCAAGAGCAGTTGGGAATTGTAACTTATTTAAGCCAGTGACCTTTGATGCACATTCAGGTCCCCTATAAGTACTTTTTTACACAGCTGAGGAAACATTCTTTTTAATTACTGATTTAATTAAGTGATAAAGGCAGTAAAAAGACCTAATTATTTAAGCTACACTCTCGACCATTACCTGTATGATGTCATATAACTTCATTATAACATTTTAGCGATAGCTTCACAAGGGACACCAACAACTAGAGACATCTCATCAACTATAATACGGAATTATCTATTCTCACGTTCGACTTTTAAAATATTTAACAAGTCGTCTCTGTGAAATAAATAGCGTTCAGCCAAACGACGTAATTAGGGACAACTAATTAAGTTTTTCCTCTTAATTAACTCACCACCCCCATCTAATGACGAAGAAATTCCCTGGAGTAATTAGTTCTTGGTTTCGCCACAGGGAGGCGCATCATGTCCGCCATCATGCAACACATCACTTACAACGACTTTCTGCCTAGAGTGCTTGGAAGAAGTTATGCTAATAAGAATCACTTATATCCATTACCCGAGGGATATTTCCATGGATATGACGAAAACTGCAATCCTACTATATACAATGAGTTTGCTGCAGCAGCTTTCAGGTTTGGACACAGTTTGATTAAACCCGATTTGGAACGTCTGGACCGCGGATACAGATCATTAAAGGATCCCCTGCAACTCAGGAAAGGGTTCTTTAATTCTGACATGTTGTACACCGGTAAGTAAACACGATCTTGAAAGGAATTTCTTTTTCAGTTAATAAAAGCTTTAAAAAAACAATTGTGACAAATAAAATTTGATTGATAATATCATGAATATGTGTGCTTACAGATATAATCGTAACAAAATATTTCTGAAGATTTGCAGATTTTTAAACTTGATGACTTTAATCAGAATTAAAAATTCTCTCTTCTTACTCGACAGCCAACGCTATGGATCATATTATGAGGGGTCTAGTGACGAGCAGCATGGAAGACTTAGATAATTCTATTACTGAAGAGGTGACAAATCATTTATTCGAAGACAGGCGTATACCATTTTCGGGTATGGACCTTGCAGCATTGAATGTTCAAAGGGCTCGAGATCATGGCATTCCTTCTTACAACGAATATAGAGCGCTTTGCAATCTAACTAAAGCTCGCAGTTTCGATGATCTAGTCAAAGAAATACCACCTCACATTGTTGACAGATTGAAAGCTGTTTATGAGTAAGTCGTTTTTCTTTTATTAGTGACAAAATTATATTATTGTGGCTAATTAATTTTCCTTTCAGGAGTGTGGACGATATCGATTTATTTCCTGGTGGTTTGGTGGAAAAACCTCTTCATGGTGGATTAGTAGGTCCAACTTTTGGTTGCATTATAGCTTTGCAGTTTCATTTGTTGCGTATGTGCGATAGATTTTGGTACGAATCTAACAATCCTCTTATTCGATTCACCGAAGGTAAGAAAACATTGTGTAACGAGTTAAAAGACGATTCAATCGGAATATCCAATAATATATACGTGTATATATAATATTTTTAGCTCAGTTAACAGAAATTCGTAAGGCAAACTTGGGTAAAATCATCTGTGATAATTCAGATACGATAGAATCTATTCAACGTAACGTGTTTGATCAGTTTGATTCCTTTATGTAAGTATAATCGATCCATTCTGTATCGTTTCATTCTTCAACTCCAAATTTTTTAAATTTATCTTTTGATAAATTTTAGGAATCCTCGAGTGCCTTGTAAATCTCTTCCAACTATAGATTTAGAACAGTGGAAGGAGAGAATATCGTGCACGGTAGGAGATGTGACTATCGATGTCGGATCTGCAGAAAGAATATCTCCTTGCGTTATGTGCACCTGTACTAAAGAAGGGGTTAGTTTACAGTATCCATTTAAATGCATTTTTTAAAATGAAATTTATAATTAAACATATATATATATTTTCCAGCCAATTTGTCAGTCACTTCGAGTAAATAATTGTCTTCATTTAGCATCTACTTTCTCCAAAGATTCCATATTATCTGATCACGTCTGTAAAGTGCAATGTGCTTATGCATTCAGGGCGTTTCCTCAAGTCGATTCCATAAAAAAGAACGTTTTAGGTTTTAGTAAAACAAATTAAAATAAATGTCTGCACCATCGATCTTCGTATTTATCAAAGACAACAGTCTTTATCTTGAAGACAACTGATCTTCCTCCTCGGATAGTGTAAATGTAAATTTATATGTAAAAATACATGGGAATTCTCTTTTCGGGACATGATGTACTCGATTTTCACCATAAAATAGGTAGAAAAGTACTTTAAAACTTTTTTAAAATATATGTTTACATTTTAAATAAAAATTTCCATATTATTTATTTAAATACGTTATTGTTATTTAGATGTATATTTTAATTTTTATTTTAAACATTATGTGAATTATTTTTTTAAGTTTCACAAATCCCCGATCGAATGAAGTATTTTTATGTTATTTTTCTACCTACGTGTATAACCCTCCATAAACCGCCACCCTCCTTTACCGCCAGAGAGGACCTTCCAACCGATGGTGGAGGCTTAAAGAGTACTACTGTATATAAATCGTATTTTTAATTTCTCATATCAAGCATTTATATTAACTATTAATACTTTGCCTTAATGTTTGTTTACTGATATTAATCAGGTTAATGGAATTTAGAGCAAATTAATAAAAAAAGATGAAAATATAACGGAAAAGAGAAATGTCAGGTAAAAAGGTCATTTCTGTTTACTATTTTACATAAATTTAATCATAATCAGATATTTTTAGCCTATTTTCCGAAGGAAAATATAATTTTTTATAAGATTATCTATGTTTATCGTGTTTGTCCAATTAATAATTGAATTAATTAGCAGATTTTCATGAATCTGTAGGGAAGTTCTGCATTAAAGATGATTTCCAACTTTGCATCTCATAACCTGTACCCATTTAAAAATGGCGATCAGTCAAATTTCTGAGATATTTTCTTAATATATTTTGTATTAATTGATTTTTTAAATTTAATAAGGTTAAATTGTAGAATATGACATTAATGACCAATCCATGGTTGATTTCAAATCGTTTAAAAGTGGTGGATATTCAAACTTTTTAAGATTCCTCTACAGTAACTCCCTACTGACTACAGACTCCTCCTAATATTAGATATTTTTTATGATATTCAATTAACGATGATGATTATTTTTAATGATATTCAATTAACGAGGTTACGCGATTGATGATGATTTTGAGATAAACATTTTAATCGCATATCTTTTATTATGGCAACTAAAGGACACATACAGAAAATAGTAGTTCTAAAAAAACTAATTTCCTATTTTTTAATAAACTGTAACTTAATAAAACAGGAAATCTTTAATTGAATACATATGAAGAGAATTAATTATTATTTTTGTGTAAGTAATTCAATATACAGTATCAGCATAATTTAATTATTATTATTTAAATGAAAATTATTCTGAAAAAATCTTAGTAATATCGGACCCAGCAGATAAAAAATATTGATACTAAAGATTTTAATTAACTAGAGTTCATTTTAGTAATTTTAATTCAAAACTTACTTCAATTTTCATAATGTTGGTGAGGTAGGAATAAGTCTTTGGCATATGACGAATCATGTTTAATCTTGACATGGATTCAATTACGAGTATGAACACCTGAGGTTTGAAAGCATTCTTCTTATCGGCCAATTTAGTTCTCGATTTTTTAAGGATGTAAGTATGATAGTTCCGATAAATGAGTTTTTCTTTATACTTGCAAGTCACACCGACAAATTCTCTTCCATTTGGCAGTTTCTCTGATCCATTCAGCACTTTTTCTGAATCGAATATTACGTGATCGTCATCATTTGGTTTTCTTTTGAATGTAAAGTAATGACAGCTCAAGAGATCTTCGTCCATATGATGGAAATCGATAGCCGATCGGTTCAAATGAAGAATACCATCATAATCCAAATAAGTTAATTCAGGTTGGATAAATTTGCATTTTAAAAGGTTTTTTTTGATGACGTATTGCATTATCGAATTGTCGAACGGATTTGGCATAGGAATCTGGCACGAAGTAGACGACACCATGTTTTGAAGGGAAACGTAATGTGTGCGAAAAAATTGCCACTCCACTATATGAATATAAGCCGACCACAACAACACAGTAAAAACTACAAAAATGGCCAAGATCAATATGAATCTTAAAGGAGATTGTCTGATCGTTTTCTGAAAAGATTTCCATGCAAGCATTCTTATGTTATTATCGCAATAAAACGTACCAAAAAATCTCCACTCTTCTAGCAAAATATCCTTGTATAAGAAAATATATTGATTATTTTGATTTTTTCTATGTAATATAGCTGTGCCAGGTACGGGTGTAGTCGTATTTAAAACGAAGTTATATTAAACATTGACATGGTGTGTGTCAATAAACAGAGAAATTATGTTTCATAGTCAAACACCAAACGTTAATTTTCTGAGTGTAAATGCTCCAAAATTCTTCTAAATCCATTTTTGCTGAATCTTTACAGTCATAAATTGAATATTCTGAAATAAAACAAAAATTAGTTTTTATATTGCAGAAATAATAATAATAAAAACATTTAATTCACAATTTTATATATTATACTGAAGTATTTAATTTACAAAATTTAATGACTCTTATTGGCATTTTAATTATTTATCCGTTTATCATTACAAATAAATTTACGAGTCACGAAACAACTAACAGATTTTTATCAATAGCTATTTAACATTTTGAGTGAATTACGTTTAGATATTTTGGCAGCAGCTGCACATTTGGCTATTGTTGTTTTTAATAGTTAAAAAAAACCACATGGGTATAAACAATTAGTAACGTTTATATTTTATACAGAAAAATGACTCACAAATAGAATTCAATAAGTTAAAGAAAAGATTTCATTCAGGAGAAAAAATTTATTATAAAAAAAAAACTTTAAAAAGAGTTTAAATTATTAATGAAATGAAAAATAAATAAAAACTTTATACACATTTTACATTTCTATCTATTTTAAATAATACAATTTTATCGTACTGAAAAAGTGCATTATTAATTTTGATAAGTATCTCGATATCACTGCCATTAAGTTAAGGAAAGAGGTGTTAAGATTGGACCAAAAAATTTGAAGTGATTGGTTCATTACCTCTAATTTACTTTTTGTTTTTGCTATTTCTAACCTCCACTATATAATAGTGGAAACAACTCTGTTTTTAAAAAATGTAAATCTCTTCTTATTAAAAATACAAATATTTTTTCAACATAATTATACAATTTTTGAATATATCCAAATTAGTTTAAAACTTGATATTAAACTAATATACGTAAATTATTTCTGAGACAAACACTGATGGCATTGGGCAATCGATCGTGTCGGTTAGTAACAGGTAAATTTATCTTTGTTTCAGATAAAATCCATCCAACTTTACCGA
Organism: Olivierus martensii; assembly: GCA_000484575.1. Lineage (NCBI taxonomy): Eukaryota > Metazoa > Arthropoda > Arachnida > Scorpiones > Buthidae > Olivierus > Olivierus martensii. The sequence continues at coordinate 4,484 of AYEL01087496.1, read as the reverse complement.
TATCCGATTTCGTGTTATGAAGACATATACCAAAAATATTAGTAAAGAGTAAACTTATACCACCAAATAAAATGCCTACCTATCTTATATAATTTCGATTGACTATGATACGTCGAATGAAACAGCTTCCTTTCATCCAACCTCTCAGCATCCCTAGTGATGCAGGAAAACCCTCTTTAAAGAGCATGCGCCATGTCACTGTAGTCTAATACATCCCTATGTTTTTATTCTAAATATAAATACCAGTTCGAAATTTTTATTTTTATCCGATTACTTAATATTTTTCATATATATATATATATACCCTATCTTTCGAATATAGTAAACGTTAAATTTTTAACTTAATTTTCAAATTCGTTATCGATTTTAAAGTGAGGAACTAATCGATACGATGTCTACATGACGTCTGGTTATTGGTTATTTGCATATTTATTATTTTTCCCAGCGACACTGAGTCCTTCTAATGCATAAAATATAAGTTAATATTTCATTTTAATCGACTTCACATGTTCTACAATAAACCTTTAAGAATATTTTAAAATGAAAAAATAAAAAAAAAATTCTTATAAGAGCCATTTAATTTTCTGATTGAAAACTTGATACAATTGAATTCAAAATTATTATAACTGTAAAATAATAATTATAAAAAAATTAAAATATTTTACTCACAAACAAGATGTTTTTAGTGCACAGTTTTTTTTATTATTTAGACTTAACTGCAGATCTAGATAAAAGATGATAAAAAAAAAAAAAAATATGAAAGATGTCAACATCTGGATTTATAAAAAAAATATTTTATTATTGAATAATTAAAAAGATAATCAAAAGAAATAGCATGAAAATATGATTGTTTGCCTTATGAATTAATAAAAAAAATTGATAAAAATGTTATAATTTTGTGAGAATCGGAAGACAAAATATTTTAGATTTTTAAGCATTTTTTCTGTCATTCTTGTATGCTTAAGGAGAAACAACAGCATATTTTGTCAATTAACTCTGAATTTTTTTTATTCATGATAAAATCGTGAATCACAACTAGGTTCCGCAATAATTTTTTCATAAAATAAACTACTGTGCTGTTTAATTAAAGATTCATAATTTGAATTATAATTACAAGTATTACTGACGTTTTTATTTAAGGAAAATGTAGGCTGTATTGGATGTAGAATATATCTTTAAAAAGTAACAAAATAATTTTACGTTTAGTTTTTTTTTAAAAAAAACTCTTAATAACGTAATGAAAATAAATATAAATTTTTCTTATTTGCAGAATAATTTTATCATTATTAACATTAAATATTAATAAAGTCCAACACTGACATTTTCCATGGCGGTATGGATTAACAGAGTAATAAAATGTTCTTCATTCATTCATTTAAATTGAATTTTAGCCATTTGTTGTTCTCATTTCTGTACAAATTTTAAACCTATACAATGGGCTACTGCTGAAGAAACAAATAAAAGAGAAAAATACTAACTATATTATGATAAAATTCTAAATCATTTACTTTATAAAAAATTCATTTCATCTTGTAAAAATAAATCTTCGATGTTATTATAGGTCAATTATAATAAACTGAATTAATTTTCTGTTTCTCTGAAATCCAGTGATGATCAGTCAGCAGCGTGATTCATTGTTATAATAAATACTAGATGAACAGCGTATCATTTCATTCATCCTTAATCTTTAGTTTGGAAAGTTTCTTACTAATTATAAATTTTATTAACTTTTGGATAGAGGAAGATTAAAAATTGTGTACGAAGTATGTTGATGAATTATCCTACTTTTGATATCCATAATTATAATCGCTATAAAGTAAATTCCACTTTACTCGAAAATCTTATTGTTTAGCTTATGTAGTATGAAATGTTTATTACAAATTTTCTATCGACAACGAAATTAAAACAGTGCATTGGATTCGATGCTTTTTTTACTATTTAAATATTTTAATTTCACGTCAATAAATAAATATAGAAATTAAGAAGAGATGTTAGATAAATATAATAACTTTATATGGTAATTATTTCTATAAAAATAATTACCATATAAAGTTTAACTTTATATGGTAATTATTTCTATAAAAATAATTACCATATAAAGTTTAAAGAATGTTATAATGAATTTTTTGCTATTTGAAGTAAAGTGAAAATTTATTTTATTTAATTTTAAAATGGCATAATCATTTTTACAAATTTTACCATATTTGGTAAACGTTAGAAAAATTTTTAGCAATCGATTTTTTTATTGCTTTTAATATTTTTCAATAGTCTTTACGTTCCAACAAACAATTTATGTTAAAATTGGCATTGATGGTCTTATGTTTTTTGTAAATAATATAACATATAGAAAAAAAATATTTTTTAAATTTATTTTTAATTATACTGTACTGTATATGCATTTAAATTGAAACTAAGCTTAAAAGTCTTAATGAATTTTCGTTAATATCCTATTAATTAATCAATAATGTATAAAAATAATGAAATTTACAAAGGAAGGTGAACGGAATTTAGGTGAAGCTTTTTATTCTCAAGACAATAGGCACTTAGTTCAGAGCTATTTTAATGCAAGGTCTAATGTTAACATTCGAGTAAAATTAAATTTACTTCAATATATAATAGCATGTTTGACTTTTTTGAAAACGGAAAATAATAAAAACTTAATAAAATTTTTTTAAACAGATGCACGAATAAAAAGTTAAAATTTTGAAATAATTTTCATTTGTAGGCTTTATTAAAAATTTATTAAATTTTGCCAAGAAAATTATAATTTGGAGAAAGTTCCGAAAAACTTGTTATAAAATTGCAAGCAGTAAGGAATGTACAGTACGTAGCATTCTTTATACATCATTCATAACTGTCATAGAAATATGTAATGTCATAAATAATAGTAATAATAATTTAATAGTGATACTAAATGATTTTTCCCTCCGAGTTTCTCAACATTTTAATCTCCGATCATCGATAATTCCTAAAACTTATTTAGGAATTATCGATGATCGATAATATCGATGATATTAAAATATATAATTCCGATAATTATCGGAATAATAAATATTATTATTATTTATTTTAAAATAATTATAAACACAGCATTACAATCAAACATATTTTATTGAAATATCGAAAATGAATAGTTTTGAATATGATTATTAGGTGTTTATGTTTTATTCTATATTTTCAATTCCAAATATTGTATTTTATTTTTCTTATTTACTGTTTAAAAGTGATTATTAGTTCGCCCTCAATCTTAGAGCAGTGATAGCATATTAACTACTTCATAATTATATAAGATGTATAAAAAAATCTATTAACGCACTTTTTAGACAAATAAATAAGTTTTTTTAATTTTCATAAATATCACTCTGAAAATATCTCTTCAACGAATTGTGATCATAACTTTTTTTTTTTGATGAGCAAAAGTTTACAATTCTTCTTTTCGTATATCATCTCTTTAAATTAGGAGGTTATAAAACTGTTGAGATAATTATAAATTTCGTTGATATCCCATCATCTGTGATCATATCATGTGATTGGCTGATAATCAATGGACTAAGCCAGGAGTCCCCTGAAAATAAAATGAGACGAATATGGGAATCGATTTTACTTCTTAGATTTTAAAAGTCTCAGGAATTCGTCAATCTGAAAACAGAACAACCACTTTTCTTCAGAATTAGTATATCATCTCTTTAAATTAGGAGGTTATAAAACTGTTGAGATAATTATAAATTTCGTTCATATCCCATCATCTGTGATCATATCATGTGATTGTTGAAGGAGGCTTGATGGCTGATAATCAATGGACTAAGCCAGGAGTCCCCTGAAAATAAAATGAGACGAATATGGGAATCGATTTTACTTCTTAGATTTTAAGTCTCAGAAATTCGACAATCTGAAAACAGAACAACCACTTTTCTTCAGAATTAAAAGACTTACAAAATGTCAAGGATGACGAAACGATTTATAAAGATTTTAAACACGAAAGTAAATTTCCTTAAACTGACTTGTGAGTTTTTTTTTCGAAAAATTTCCAAATTTTCCTGAAGAGAAAATTGAGGCATATTCTGATAAAACATTTTAAGACGAATAATTTGAAGGAACAGTTGACAGGCAGAAATGCAGCAGGAATAAATTTCAAAATTATTTCTCACATTTCTAGATAGACAATTTTTCTCCGTAAATCTTGATTGCGTAAACAAAGAACAAAATGAGTAATTTCATCAAGATATAAAGTACAAGTAACCCTCGTATAAAACGGTAGATAAGTTCTTAAAAAATGCCGTGTTGTGTGAAACTATATTATACCGGACCTGGAGCCAATACAAAAAGTGTGAGTTCGTTCCAAAACCAATTAAAAATAAATAACTTTCTTTAATTCCACATAACAAACATAATTTTTATTAAGAACATTAATAACACGAAACATAAAGAAATAAAAAATATATACATAAGATCCCAAAAAAACAATATTCGTAAAACAAAAAAAA
>AYEL01087495.1:0-40848 GCA_000484575.1 Olivierus martensii | reverse complement strand
CTAGTAACTATCCACCTCTACTTGAAGTACATATGGATATTAATTTCTTTTCTTTTTCCCCTACAATGAATGCTAAAAGAAACAAGGATGATATCAAGGCTACATCAATCAAGAAGAAATGTAGAGTGATCAACTTAGAAGATTAGCTCGTTCAACACATTCCTTTTTTTTTATCATTCCTTGCCTCTTTAGATTTATTTGAGTTGGACGTGCTTGCTTTCTGGTTCACAAAGGCCCATCTGAATCTATCTTTCTCATCATCCTCTATGTCCTTAATCAATTGATTAAGGACATTCCTTTTTTACCTCATACATAAAATTTAATTAATATATTTGAAAAATCCTTGGCAATGATCACATATTTTACATGCATTATTTATCCCGATTATCGCGGATTCGATTATTGCGGTATTTTTCGTGACAACATTAACCGCGATAATCGAGGTATTACTGTATTTCATATTTATTAACTTATTCTTACTTCATTTACATAATTTTTGTGCAGTACTTTTTATAAATTTTTTATTTATATGAAAAAATCCTAGCATATATGAAAATGGCATCATCTGGTATATAAACAGTTATAATATATTTTCTGTTCCTCTAATTGGACTGCAGTTGGTTTATTGTTGCTCAGCACCTAATGCATCTTACTCATATGCAAAGTAGGCTTGGCTGCAATTTCCTAGAAAATGAGTGGCTGCAGTAAAGCAATAAAAGTACCATGGCTCTCTAAATGACATGAGGGTGTTTACATTTCATTTTTTGCTATTTTCTCTTAAATTTCAATGAAATAAAAACAAAAATGAATGATTAAGGTATATTTTAGTTTATTTTAACAGAATTAACTATCAGTTTCTTATTATCTACAATATTTTTTTATTTTTAGCATTTTATAGCTCATTTTATGAAAAATTTGATTTTTCTAAAAATTTATAAAAAACATCAGTTATCAAATTTCATAATCAGAATAACTTTGAGAGATTAGACTATAAAATCAATAGGATGGGATAAAAAATCCAAATTCTATTAAGCCATTCAAATATAAACAATATTTGTTTATATGTAATTTAAAAAATATTGAAAAACTTCTTACTTTAGATATTAAATAAAAGCAAACAATAAGCTAAATAAGTAAGATAAATCATTTATTCGAAAACATTTTTGAATAAACGATTTATTTTACTTATTTGGCTTATTGTTTGCTTTTATTTAAAAAATATTTTGGCAACTGAAAAAATTTAGGACCCATTATCAGAAGGGCATATTTTCAATGATTACACACAAAAAACTGATTTGAAAAGCTGTGTTAATAAAATCAGAATTGAAAAATTCATTTTTTTTTTTTTTTTTTTTTTTTTTTTTTTTTTTTTTTTTTTTTTTTTTTTTTTTTTTTTTTTTTTTTTTATCGTTTTTATCATTTTTATTCCACTTACTTCACATATATACGGTATATACATCAACTGCAGTGAACAGGTTTAAGTGACATTAGTTTTTAACATATGAGAAAAATATTCTATTTATGCAACACACAATTGTAGACAGAGAAGAGAAAATATGAAAAAACTTTAAAAACATTTAAGAAAATGTTTAATATTTTTTTATTAAATGTTTTATTTAGATTAATGCAATTTTAACTTTTACATAATTATAAAATTATTTATGCAAATTTATTTTATTGAATTAGGGAAAATTAACTGAAGCTTGGGCCACTGTTACAAAAGGTGCAATAGCAGAAAATATTCTTAATCTCACAAAATTAGATGAGCATTATAGACTTCCTAATGAATGTCTTCGAACACCAACAGTATGTAATTTTATTTTATTTCTGTTTTTTTTAAAGTCTTATTAAATTATAATATAAATATCTAATATTGATAAAATACAAATTTTTAGCATGGAGTTTTGTAGAAAAAATTATTATTATTGAATGTATAATTTAAAAAATAAATTGGCAGACGAGAAAGATAAGATAATGAATCACAATTGAACTTATAGGTTAAGTTAAGCAAAAGTATTTAGAATGTATTTCAGATGATTCAAAACACATATAATAAAGAAATCTTGGGTAGAATAGCCATATTTAAATGATGCATTTATGCATTTTATAGACAGAGAAAAAATACAAGATGAACAAAGAAGCAGACTCCTCATGCTTTCATCATTCATTGTCATTGAATGATGAAAGCATTGAGAAAGCTGAAATGTTATTGAACAAAGATAGACATTTATTGAATTATGATTTGACAGTTCAGTTGAATATTGATTTATGTCATAAAATTGTAAATATGCACTTTAACTTGCTACATGTTTGCTCAAGATAGGTACTGCATGATCTTACCACAGAACAAAAACAAGATAGAAGAAGACCCTGTTGATAAAAGCTTGACCCAGGATTCATCACAGGTGATTAATTTATTTAAAAAAGTCATTTTTATAAAATAATCACTTCCTGGATTAAATATGAATCCTGGATTAAATATTTTAATCCGAGTCCAAACAGCAGTCAAGTATATGGAAACATAATGATTCTAATAATAACTTAATTCTGTAGATAATTTTTATATTATCTACATAAATGATTCATTGATTCCAAAAAAATTTTGCATTTTCAGTTCAAAGTTTATTTTAATAATAACTTAATTCTGTAGATAATTTTTATATTATCTACATAAATGATTCATTGCTTCCAAAAAAATTTTGCATTTTCAGTTCATTAAAAAGTTTTTTTTGATGCCTGCAAAATAATATTACAGCATTAGGTTCCCTAGAAACAAACATTAACCGTTTCAGCCCACCACAACAGGTAAGACTTACATTAGTAACAATTTTTAAAGGGCTTTCAAAACAGTCATTCAACTCTGCCTCCAGAATCCTCACAACCTCAAAGGAAAAAAAATGAAAACAAACATTAGAGTATGGACAATGGAGAGTATTATGCTGGCATGTTATGAGTTCACCTCAAAGGAAAAAAAATACTAGAACTACTTAATCAAGAATGGTTTCTTCTTCAAGATAAAGCTAGACTACATGTTGTCCAACAAGCAATGCAAGCTTTAGCAAATATTGGTGGTTAACCACTAAACCATTCTTCATACAGCCCAGAACTTGCATCTGGTGATTTCAGAGTTGCAGAGTTGGATGACAAATGATCAACTCAGACTCAACTTTTTAAAAAAATTCGACTCTGACTTTGACTCTAAAATTGATAAGGTCCGACTCCAACTCTGACTCCACCCAAAAACCTCTGACTCTAACTCTGCAACCCTGGGTGATTTCTGGCTTTTCCAAACCTCAAAACCTCAAAACTCAAAAAAAAAAAAGTATTGGGGGAATTTATTCAACATAAATTTATGAGTTAAATATGTTAATGCATTACCCTAAAATGTCTTTCAGAAAATGGGCTGCAGCACATTTCAGAACTTAGTGGACTGAGTTAAATGGTGTATAGAATGTGAAGGACACTATTTTGAAAAGGAGATCCATAGCAATCTCTCAAATGATTTAGATGTAGAGCAATGATTTCAATCCACATATTTTCAGAATAGCTTACATAAGTATCAAAGAAATTGTAAAGGTTCTTTAACATTATATTAATCCTCATTGCTTTCACAATTCACTACAAAGTATTATTGATTATTTGTACTAATAATGTGAAGAAGCATGAATTATCAAATAGCATAGATAATCATGAGGAATTGAACTCACATCTTTCCTTTATATCTTATTATTTCTTATTATATTTAGTTATGGAATATTTTATTTAGTTTTGGAAAAAAAAACTTACATTCTGATTCAAACTTTTCAAAAATGGCAGTAAAAAATGAAATGTCTTAATTTCAAGAATGCATGTAATGACACCATCTATCTACATAGACATTAATGCCAACTTGAGATTTCATTATTGGCTGAGTTAAAGAAAGATCTCATTTCAATGGAATTATAAATGGAATAAATTAAGTCTTGAATTACTATTATTATTATGTAGTAGGATCCAAAAGTTCGGGGACTTGACATAAAATTCTTTACCATGAAGATTTTAAAATACCAACGCACAACCACCTTAAAAATAATCCCCTTGGGTGACAATACACTTTTGCCAGCACTCATATAATCTCATGAAGCACTGCTGGAAGCCATCTTTTGCAACCACCTGTAAGGCCTCCTGCGATGCTGCTATTACCTCAGCTGATGACACAAAACGACGTCCCTGCAGATTTTTTCATTGATGGAAATAAGTAAAAATCACAGGGAGCTAAGTCCAGTGAATATGCAGGATGTGGAAGCACTTTATATCAGTTTTGGCGAGAAACTCTTTGACCATTTTGGACTGATGTGCAGGTGCATTGTCATGCAGAAGGTACCATTGTCCACTTTGCCACATCTGAGACCATTTACAATGAATAGACTCTCTCAAATGACATAAAATTTCTAAAATCTTCGTCCCTGCAGATTTTTTCATTGTTGGAAATAAGTAAAAATCACAGAGAACTAAGTCTGGTGAATAGGCGGTATGTGGAAGCACTTTATATCAGTTTTGGCGAAAACTCTTTGACCATTTTGGACCGATGTGCAGGTGCATTGTCATGCAGAAGGTACCATTGTCCACTTTGCCACATCTGAGGCCATTTACAATGAATAGACTCTCTCAAATGACATAAAATTTCTAAAATCTTCGTCCCTGCAGATTTTTTCATTGTTGGAAATAAGTAAAAATCACAGAGAACTAAGTCTGGTGAATAGGCGGTATGTGGAAGCACTTTATATCAGTTTTGGCGAAAACTCTTTGACCATTTTGGACCGATGTGCAGGTGCATTGTCATGCAGAAGGTACCATTGTCCATTTTGCCATATCTGAGGCCATTTACGACGAATGGACTCTCTCAAACGATGTAAAATTTCAACGGTCCTTGTTCACTGTTCTGCCCTCGGGAATAAATTCTGAATGAACAATTCCTTCAGAATCAAAAAATACCTTCATCAAGACTTTCCCTTTGCTGCGATCTTGCCGGAATTTTTTTGATTGCGGTGAGGATGACTACTTCCATGTTGAAGTAGCACGTTTTGGCTGAATATTAAATAAATAGCACCAAGTTTCATCACCTGTTATGATCTTGTTCAAAAAAGTTGGATTCTTATCAGCTTTATCGATTAATTCACCCAACATTATCATTCATTCTTCCTTTTGTTCAGAGGGCAAAAGACGAGGAACTGAGACATTCGATGCATGTTAAGATTTTCCACCAAAATACGCTGCAGCTAGTTTTCATTAAGTGAGTGGCCTTAGCAATGTTCTCAAGAGTTTGGCAACATTCTTTGCGAACACACTGAGATACCAAATTAACATTTTCCTTAGTCCAGGAAGTCGCAGGTTGGCCAGAGTGCTCATCATCAATGATGTATTCTCGGCCCTCTTTAAAATGCTGATACCATTCGTATAACTTCGATCTCAACATCGTAGGATCACCGTACACCTTCCTTAGCATTTCTAAAGTCACTGCAAGTGTTTTACCCAAACGCTGACAAAATTTAATGTTACAGTGTTGTTCTTGAAAAGCCATGTTTCTTACGTCGCAGAACAAATTTAAATATCTCAGAACAAAAGGTCTGCACGCGCAGTTTAATCACATGACATAGGAGAAATAATCCTGAACATGGAGGGGAGGGATGGTAGAATGCATTTCAAATGGTATTACTTTAACTATGTGCTTTGGTTGTCATGGGTGACCGTAGTCCCCAAACTTTTGGATCATACCTCGTATAAAGACAATGATGTAAATGTTGAATTTAATCTATAAATCAAAGTTAGGATGTTGTCTGTAAGATTTATGTACATGAACTTGAGTACAAGTCAGTTCTCTCAATCACTATATAAACTTGTCACTTTTGCTTAAACATTGATGTGATGTGACTTACAAGCAAAGTTACACTTAGTATATAAGAAAAGCTTTTGTATTTTGAACATTTTTGTATACTTTTGTATTTTCTGTGAAGATATTTTACTTTAAGTAGACTTAAAATTATTTTGGTATATTACTTTCTTGGAGATAAAATTTTTTATTTTGATAGATTAAATAACTTTAAGTGAATGCTAATTTAACTTGTTTACTATATTTTTGCTTTAATAAAGCAATTATTGAATTTTTCTATTGATTAATAAATTTTTTGTTTGAATTTATTTGTATATTTAAAATCCATTAATAAACATTATTATAATTCCATCTTGAAATGCTCAGTTAAAAAAAAAAACTATTGTTGTTTGGTCTTAGTATCAAGCAAAATCCAACATAAAAAGTAACATTATAGATTATAAGGTTTAAGATACTGGTTGAATACCAATTTTCCAGATACTGAGGATCTGGTATCTCCTTTAATCTGGACAAAATTATCAGAATGCAAAATCCCTGCTACTACCCAACTAATTGATTACAGTGGAGCAAACTCAATCTCTAAAGAAAACATTAAGTAATTTCATCTTAAATTACTTGTTGTTTAACTTGAAACAATAAATGAAATATGATATTAAATATCAATGATGTATCTTAGATACAATATCTGAAAACTTTATAAATGTTCGGAATTTGTTTCTTTATTATATTTAACTTACTTTGTAATCAAAAAATAAAATCAAATTGAAAATCCAAATTTTTCAATAATATGTATTCCATTGTTTAAAAGCAATGGAATAAAAACTCATATCTCTTCTTTATATTCTATTATTTCCTATTATATTTAGTTATAGACTATTTTATTTAATTTATTCTTACCATAATTGTTTTTATTGTAGCATTAAAAATAGAAGTAATTGCATATTTGATCCTGGATGACATCACACAAATTTCTATTTGAATGCACACAATTTTATAAATTATCTAAGCAATTACTGTATTTAGTCACAAAGTATTTTCTCTTATATAACATTCTTCTTAAAATTTGGAAAAGAAAATTAAGAAAATTTGTGTTATTTTCTGGACTTGATTTATTATTATAGTATACAGGATGAAAGAAAAGTATATACCCCTCCAAATAACTTGATAACTATCACAAATTTCAAAAATCTGTTAATGCCAACAAATAGGAAGTCATAGGTGGATTACCTGATGGTAATCTTCAAATGAGCTAATTATGCAAATGAGGACAGTTGCAAATCCTATCTCATAAACTGTAAAAGATAGGGAAAAATTTCTAATTACAAACTTTTTCAGCATTCATTTCTGAACACACTAAAACAACTTCATCAAAATCAGATGAATAATTGATATAACTGTGTTGTGTGTCCCAGTAAAAAAAAATATTTTCTTTACATTATAATTTGTTTAAAAAAAAATTGTTTTTATAAATATCAAATGTAATATTTTAAAATACTGTATATCAGTGTTTTTCAAACTGTAGGGTGTGCCCCACTAGGGGGTGCTAGTCTCTTGCAAGGGGAAATGCAAGAATTAACAAAAACATCATTTTTGAGACAAACAAAAAATAAATTCAAATTGGTGTTGAAAAAATGAATCAGCAAAAGGGTTATAAATACAGTACCTATATCCATGTATCCAGAAACTTTCCAGTATAGCTGTTTTAAAGACAAAATATTGATCGTGTTTAGTGATTGAAAATTATTGCCAGTAGCAATATCTTCCATGATACCCGAATTTGAGAGTATTTGTACCGAAATACAAGTTATTCACCACATTAAATATTATATTGTATTAAATATGTATTCTATTTTTTGTATTTTTTGAAAAATTTGTTTAATTATATTAAAAATTATTATAACATAGTAAATATAATTTATTTATACAAAATATGGTATAGTGTTTTATAGTATTAAATTGTAAGTAGAAAGTATTTATAAAATAAGTTTGTTACAAAAAATGAGGGGATGTACCAATTTTTTTTTATGAAAAAGGAGGGGCACAGACATAGAAATTTGGAAACCATTGTTATACATAATAAATTGAAATTGTTAAGTAGAAAATACATCCTAAATGTACATAGCACTTAGATGTGTTAGAATTGTGTTAAACAAAATGGCAGGCTTTCAATAGACAATATCATCATATGAATTGCTTTTATTTTAGAATTCAAATATGTGTTGCTTCTATTTTTTATTTTTTTCTTTTGTTTGAATTAATAAAATATGTTTATAAATACCTTATTAAAAATTCATATAATCTTTTTTTGCACTGCAAGGTATCAAAAATAAAACAAAAGTCTGATATCTAATATCAGCTACAAAATAATCAGAATTATCAGAAATTGCACAAATTGTTTAATCATAAATATCAAAGATCATTAAAATTGCATTTAATAAAATAACTATTAGTTAATGATATAAACCATGATGATCAAACTGCAACTGATGAGCTACATGCAGCTCTTTCGTACTTTCAACGTGGTTCTGTACCATGAACAATCAATAGTTAATATGGAGCAATATCTATTTAATCTAAAAAAATAATATATATGTAATTTTTCATTTATTATAAAAAGTAGTATGTATCTATATTGTATGATTTTACTGAGTATGATTGTACTCTAGTATGAAAGAAAGTGCAAGTTAATGGATTCCACTAATTGGTATCAAGACAGAGAGATATTGATAAGAAAAGAATTAATTTTAATTATATTTACAATAATTACAACAAAAAATATCTTAATAACTAGGCTTAATATATATATAAATATGTTCACTCTGTAGATCTTCCTTTACTAGTTGGAATGGTTGAAATGTCCGGGAATACACCCGAAACATCTTTTTGATTCGGGCCCACCCCCTCTCTACCACCACTCTTCTTGGCAACGCCCAAAAAGTAAAATCACAATGTAATCCATTCCGAGGCAAAGCATAAAGCTCAAAATAAAAACTCCATCATTTAATTTAAAGAAATAGTTTAATAACACAAAAGAAGTAATGATTGAAAATACAAACTTATTCCCGTCCGTAAGCCGTCCAACATAAAGTCGAAGAACCACAAAACAGTAGCACACAGTCCTAGGACAATCCACAATGGGCATAACACAATTCAACTTGTCCAAAACTTAATGGAGGGACGGGAACCTTTCGCCCTCTGGCGGTACAATTTTTATACATAGCAAAAAATTTACATTTTCATATCCTTTTACAATTTACAATATCTTTTCTATAACTAACCATTTTATTAATACAACTTATTCTTCTTTTGTTATTATTATTCTCCTTTTTTAACAATAAGTTATCTGTTAATAATTTAACTTAAATTGCCAACCCAGCTCTAAATACACACACCACTTGTCACAACTTCAAGATGGCCACCTCCAGCACCAACCACAAGGTAAACCAAAACATTTTTTCTTGTTTTCTTTTTTTTATATTTAACTCCAGATCCTGACTCCTCACATGGTGAAAGTTCTTTTATAGGAGTTGTTCTTGATATGATGCAGTTCGATTTCCTCATGAAGAGTATAATCCAGCACACATTATTTGACGACGAGTCCTCTTCCTAACACACACGTGCACAAGCTACGGAGTCCCACGTAAAAGTCTCTCTTAGGTTGAAAAGGAGACGAGGGGCTGTCTTCTGGGAGAAGTGCCCTCTCACGACAAAAATTTAACAAAACAATTATTATTATTATTATTATTATTATTAATTTTTTTACAAATATAAGCAGTAATTATAGATGCGAATAATAAGAGTGGGGGTTACAAATAAGGATAATGATATAAGGTAGAATACCACAATATAAAATAAATGCATGTGAAGTATATAATATACAATTTCTGAAATCATTATTAAGATTGCTCAAAAAAATTGACTATTGCTCTCATTGACCCAAAAAGAAACTGACTGTGGGTCTCAAATACTTTAGATTCTCCTATATGACTCATAATGACATAAACTTTGGCCACCCCAGATATATAAAATACAGTAGTAACTGCTATGTTTGTTCATAAAAATATTGCTCATTGTTAACATTTAACAAGCTTGTTGTGTGCTAATTTTACTTCCTGAACCAGGACTTTTTTCATTCTGTTGCTTAATATACATTTGCAGTCTTATTTGTAAAGTGTATGCTAAAAAATTAATGTTTTCATATGCTTTTTAAATATGAATATTCATGTATTTTTTAATAATGCAATTAAGAAGTAATAAATATTACAGGTCTGAGAGCAATGAAAGTGCTGCTACTGCTAAGAGGACACAAAGAGAATGTCTTAATTAAATTCTGTTTGTACAGTAACTAATATTTAAATATAAATGAAAATATTATGAACAGTGATATATATCCATGTATTTTTAATAAGATAATAATTTTTGTTTAAAAGACACAATAGGAATGCAGCTGGTCAGCTTAGTTTTGTAGTTGAATTAACGAATTTTATGATTATATGAAATTTTTTCATTTATGTTTGGTATGTGTATAAGCCAAGTCTCCTTTATAAAATTTTTCCATTATAAAATTTCTGTTTATACACAAATATAAATTGAAAACCTTAAAAATATTATAAAATCTATTTTAAAATGATTATAATTAGATATTTAAGATAATAATAAACAATAATCTGGAAACATTTTTATTAAATAATAATTAAATATCGATTCTACTTAAAAATTTTTACCATGCAGGAACAAACTATTTTGAAATGTGTATGTGTGTGTGTATATATATTCACATTTATTGTTGATATCAGAAATTAAGTTTTCAGCAGCTCAATAAATTCAAAAATAATAAAATTATTAAATATTACTAACAAACAATAGCACTTACTGCAGTTGAGGTTATTCTTATGTTTTCATACGACTTGCTTATCTATCGCAAACGTTTTCGGTATTCCTACCATCTCCAGGCTAAGATGTTCCAAAAATAATTCAAACATTCTAACGGTTCATGTACAGAATTGCAGCAAAAACAAAAAATATAGAACATTGTTGCTAAGTTACAGTTTCTTAGGCAACCCGTTGATAGTTTAAAGATAAAAAAAAAAATCAAAATAAAAATAAAGACCGGTTTTATATTTTGATTTGTTTTATCTTTAAACTATCAATGGGTTGCCTAAGAAACTGTAACTTAGCAACAATGTTCTATATTTTTTGTTTTTTACTGTGATTCTGTACGTGAACCGTCAGAATGTTCGAATCATTTTTGGAACATCTTAGCCTGGAGATGGTAGGAATACCGAAAACATTAGCGATAGATAAGCAAGTCATATGAAAACGTAAGAATAACTTCAACTGCGGTAAGTGCTATTGTTTGTTAGTAATATTAGAGGAGAATAAGTGGTAAATTAAAGAATGTATAATTATTAAATATCGAGAAATTTGAATAAAATTCTCAATTTTATAAATTATATAAATTTTGCATTCTTTTCAAATTTTAATAAAATAAATATTCTATGTTGTTTCAGTTATGGTTATCATTGGCTTCACTTTGTGTTTTGGATCAAGAACATGTTGAGCGCTTATCTTCGGGACAGTGGGTTGGTGGAGCTGATGGACAACAAGCCCAACCACGTGTAAGTTATCATTTGTGTTTTATATTTAATACTCATATAAATGAAACATTAAGAGGTAAGAGTGATAAACAGAATCTAACTGACCTTTGTGCTTGTATATATTGCTTAGTTTTAACCCCTTGAATGTTGCATATTTCACTTTAAATTGAATGCCAGTGAGTAATTAAAATTATGCCTAATTAATATGCAAAAAATTAAAATTATCATATCTCACTTAATTTTCAACAAAATCTTTTGAAATTTTCAAAATATATATAGCATATTTTGCCCTCTTTCTATCAGTGTAAGCATTTTATTTATTTTCACTACTTTTCATTCCTCATATGAGATCACAGAAAACATGATTTTTTATATGAAATCTTAGCCATCCAATGAAATGGTTGATATTTTTAAATAGCCAAACCTCCTCTGAATAAAAACAAGCTTTAATGAAGAAATTTGACCAAAATTTTCAGAAATTATTTATAAAATACTTTTAAATAGCCAAACCTCCTCTGAATAAAAACAAGCTTTAATGAAGAAATTTGACCAAAATTTTCAGAAATTATAAAAAACCAAAAGTTACATAACTTTTATTGAATGAAGTTGTCATATAACTATTAAAAACTTGTATAAATTCAATAAAATATTATCATTTTTTTATTAATATTTCATATTTATTAACTTATTTTTACATTATTTATATAATTTTTAGTAGTACTTTTTATAAATTTTTAAATTTATATCAAAAAATCCTAACATATACAGTATATAAGAAAATAGTCTCATCTTGTACATAAACAGTGTAATATATTCTTTATGTTACTCTAATTGGATCATAGATGGTTTATTGTACTAACTAATCCAATACTGCATACTCTCGAATAAAATAGGCTCACTATAATTTCCTTGGAAGCAAGTGGCTACTGTAAAACAATAAAAGAACCACGAAGATTTAAATAGTGCAAGGTGTTTATGTTTTGTTTTTTGAAATTTTCTCCTAAATTTTTATGAAAATGTAACAAAAAATGAATGATTAAGAATGTTTTTGTTTATTTTAACAGAATTAACCAATATTTCTCTATTAACTACAATATTTTTTCAATTTTAAGCATTTTATAACACATCATATGAAAAATTCAATCCTTACTTAAAATTGTCAAAATATCATTTATTTCATCCTAAAACTGGAATAACTTTTATATATTAAACTACAAAATCAACAAGATGAAATAAAAAAATCCAAATTCTACCAAATGGTTTCATTCAAAACAATGTTTATGAAATTATAATTTAAAAATTATTTTGGCAATTGAAAAAATTTAGGAACTGTCATCAAAAGTGGACATTTTCCATAATCAACCTATTTCCTGTAGTCAACAGGAAAATTTTAAATTTTTTATTATTCCAGCTATTGCTGATTTGTAACAGCTGGAATAATAAAATCTTGATTTTATTAATCCAGCTGTTACAAATCAGCAATAAAATTAAATTTTTTTAATTCTTTTTTTTTTATGGTTTTTTTATCACTATGTTATGACATCTGTACATGTCAATGGCACACAGGCATATGATGTACAGGATGCGTCAGCTAAATCCTGACAAAATAAACAATTTAATTAAGCAAAATTTTATTTAACAAAAAGAATAAAATCATCAAAATTATCATTTGCATATTAATTTGGGATATCTTTAGATTAAAATTACTCGATGTAATTCCCTTCTGCCTCAATTACTGTCTCGATCCTCGACCAGAAATGATGACATGCCCTGCGCAACGCCTGCTTGTCCAGGTTTGAAAACGCTGCCTCAATAGCGGCCTGGAGAGATACCACATTAGGATGTCTCGACCTATAGAGGGATATAGAGATATAGAGGGATATAGAGACCCTTTCAACAACGCTCCGTACGTAATAGTCCAAAGGATTCAAATCTGGACTGTTAGGAGGCCAGAATTCTTTAGACCAAAACATATCCATGTTGTCTGACAACCAGTTTTGCACTAAATGACTGGTGTGCACAGGTGCGCCATTCTGCTGGAAGATGTAGGGTCTCCCAGAAGCCACAGTTTCCATTCAAGGTTTCACTATTGTAGTAAGAACATGCAAATAAACCTCTTTTGTTATGGTTTCCCCCTTTCCAAAGACGTGTGGCGGCATGACGTCACCTTCACTGGAAACAACAGTTAGGACATAATACTGGCCAGCAGCAACATCATAAACTGTCGATCTTGGATAGTTAAAGAACCGAATTATTTTGGAAGGTGAACGTCCAGCACGAAGGCCTTCGATTATCACTGCTCTCTGATTATATTCTGCACTCGATCTTAACTGATGAACTATTTTGTACTTATCCTCAAACCATCATCTGTCTGGCTTATTAAAACGTCAGCAGCATCGTAGCGCTGATGTAAAATATGTCGGGAAATTCAATTTGAAATTTGTCCGGAGTTAGCTGGCGCACCCTATATATACATGGCAAAGGCACTTAAGGAATTAAGTCTCATTTAGGATTTCACTTAGTTATACTCTATTAACACCCTTGTTACTTTTGGCACTCTTTATCACAGTTGGCTTGATGCAACACAGTATAAGGATGACTGAAACAACAGTAATTTTTATGAAAAAACACCTTTGATCTTAGCCAGTTGGTTTTTTATAAAACAATGCTTAAAAAAATGAATCTAATCAAGAATCCTACATTCATTTCATCCCTCTCTCCTATCTCTCAATCCTTCTTTCTATAGGTTAAATCTCTAAGTAGGGTCTTGTACTGTATTATAGAATGAGAACAATGCATGTATAAAAAAAATATATTTTTTTTAAATGATTAAACTAAAATTTTAATGAACTTTATTAATTAAAAAACAAAAATTGGCTTTATTATTATTATTACTACTATGTACTCATATATAAGCCAGGTCTTATAGTTTAGTATTAAACTATAAGGAAGAAAACATATATACATATATCATTGTGATTTTATTTGTTATTTAAAAATTTTTCAAATTTTCATAAAATATTGCCCTAAATTTATGTAATTCTCAAAAATCTTCATTCTGATAAATTATTGGCAAAAATAAATCCAATTTTCTGGAAGTTAGTATTGATGTTTTCAATTCTGTATATTAAAAATTCATTAATTATAGATTTCATTACAGTAATTATTTCATAAAAATAATAGATGCAAGTCAGTTTGCATATTTAAATCATTACATTAATTAGATTTGGATCTTCCAATTAAACAACAAAATACTGTCAATTTTCAAATTTATATATAGATAAAAAATATATTAGAGATTTTATACATCTGGAATAATGTGTAATCATTATTTTATAAATTTAATGTTATATTGTATCAGCAAAATCTTTGGAATAATGCAATAAATGCATTACAGATACTCATTAATAAAATAGTACTTGATTTAGTTTTAAACCAAATCCTGCCATCATAAGTTAGAGCATTCGTAAGTTGCAATTGTCAAAAATTTATGGATTTTTTTTTAGTACTAATGTTTATTAGAATGCTATGCATTATCCTAATAAACATAAAGAACATAAAATTACAAGAACCAGACACAAAAACAGATACTTTCCATATATCAGATCATTGGATCAGAAACTTGAATCTGTGGAATTGCATTGACCAATCACAGAATTTACTGATTACATCACTGTCATAAATACAAATGATCATAAGTTGAGGTGTTTATACAACAAGGTTACTGGTTGTTTGAGAATTCATAAACCGAGGAACACCTGTACTTTGCATTTGAATATTTATGATCAAGCAATTTTTTTTAATAATTTTAGTAAATAAACTTTAAATATTTGTTTATAGAAAGATTTACTCTATCTTTGTTAAAGAATTATGTTTAATTTATTTCATATGGCATATACTCTGATATTAGATATCATTGTAAATGTGTATGCTGTACATATTCATGTGTGTTTATGCAAAATTATTATGTACATACATGTGTGTTTATGCATAATTATTCTTTTTATGCAATATGCATAAAAAGAATAATTTTGCATAAAAAGAAATATTATATTGAATAGCTTGACATTACAGCATCTATTATTATTTATCTGTATAGATAAGTATAAATAAAGCTTATAAAAAATTATGTCTAAAATTAAATCATCATAAATTTACATATATGATTTTATTTTTAAGCCTACCTGTGATAATCATGACGATGGAGAGACACCTGCAATTATTTTATGTAGTTCTTGTGGAAATTTATGTGCTGACTGTGATAGATTTCTTCATTTGCATAGAAGAACTCGTTCTCATCAAAGACAGGTATGTTTTAATTATTTGTTAAAATGCATCATAAACTGTATGATTATGAAATTAGGATACAAAACAATATTTCAAGAAATCAGTAAATATTTTTGAAAACGATAAAAATGTAATGGCCATAATGCCATTTGCTGAATCTGTCTTATTTTAGATGTAATAAGAATGAATGGTTAGTAATTCAATCAAACACTTCAAATTAAGTTTGTATTTTTTATTCTCTGATAATGGTTTCGGCTATCCAAATAACCTGCTTAACTTTAACTGAAGCAAGATTAGGAATAGCCAAAAATATTTTTGGAGAATAAAATTACAAACCTAAAGTCTTTCGAATTATTGACCTTTTGTTAAGTTTATAGTAAGAAGATTTATAATAATATGCTTTATAGCAGATCTGGCCAACTAGTGACCTGCCACATTCTTTTCTGTGATCTGCAAAATGATTTTTATATTACCAATATCATCATTCCACAATCTTTTTTCCATCCATCATTCATATAAGCATTATATGAACAGTAATAAAAGTGGTTGTTATAATATTTGATTATTTTTATTTTTAAATATTATTTTGTCTAATGTGTAGCCCATGAAAAGCTGAAAGCATCTCCAAGTTGCCTCCAAAACAATTTGGGTTGGCCAGGCCATCCAGCTTTTTAGCATTTGGTATTTGGAGAAATCACTAAATCCAAAAATTTGAATTTAATATCTAAATTTATGAAATTTATATAATAACATAATATAACTTACACTTAATTTTTTATATCCTTTTTCCTCTGAATAAAATAACAAATTTATTAATTTTACCCATGATTTATAATAGCAATCAGTATAATATGGCAACAATGTACAATTTATGAATATACTGTATCCTACAAATTTGTTTTTATTGTTTAAATATAAATTTATTTTCATTTTTATTTAAATAGGTTTTCAAAGAAGAAGAAGAAGCAATAAAAGTTGATTTACATGAAGGATGTGGAAGAACAAAATTATTCTGGGTTATGGCATTAGCTGATTCAAAAACTTTAAAAGCCATGGTTGAATTTAGAGAAGGAACAAGAAGTATGAACTCTGAAATAAATATAATATAGTATTTTTATTTTCTTTTTCTAAAAATAAAATTTAAAAATATAACATAATATAACATAACAAGTAATTCAATCAAGCACTTCAAATTAAGTTTGTATTTTTTATTCTCCAATAATGGTTTAGGCTATCCAAATAGCCTGCTTAACTTTAACTGAAGTAAGATTGGGAATAGCCAAAAATATTTTTTGGAGAATAAAATTAAATTAACAGCTATGTCACTCCAAGCCCTATCACAGATTGCCATACTCATTAAGGTCTGCAGGACTGTATAGGACAGGGATCAATGAGCCTGGCACAGCATACAAATTTTCCAGGAGATGGATTCCTAAATCAATCCCAGATTCTCTGATTGGAAAGCTGAAGCATTTCTACTAGACTAGTCTGGATTTTTTGGTTTGCTGCATAATTTAATTAATATATTGTTCATAAATAATAATGATATACTTTAGTTAGTGCTCATATAAAATATGATTACAGTGGTGCCTCTCAATTTGACACTAATCCGTCACCAAACTGATGTCAAATTGAGAAACTGTCAAATTGCAGGACAATATTTCTCATATAAGATTATGGAAAATAGATTAATTCATTGTTGGACCCCTATTCCACTCCTCTAACTAGTGAATGAGAGAAATACAATATATTTTTACTTTACTATATGTATTTTACTATTTTGTATAACACACTAAATTACAAAATGCACTATTTTATACATAATACACTCAATGTATTAGCCCTTGGATATTTGAATAAAGTCTTCTTTATCCTGTTCTACCTTTGAATCTGTGAAATCAGGCTCAACTTGCTTTATATTCCTCAGTTTGAACTGAGATACATCCTGGAGTTTTAATTCTGCAATTCTTTGAAAATTAACCTTTTTCATAGATCATTGCCTGAATTATTGGATCTCTCTTCATCTATCTTTATCTAATTCAGGTGAGAAGCAACTTTTCCATCTCTTCTTAAAGATCTGTTCCCAGAAATCTTCATTGGAGACACCCCTAAAACCTATTATCTCTAGTGCAAAACATTGCCTAATTGTCTTAGGAGTGCCATACTTTTGAGCCACATCTGTAATTGTTCTACCTTTCTGCACATTATCTATGCTGAATCAAGTTTTTTTCTTTCCTGAATTATTTCTCTGTTCACTTCTCTTTGAACCTATCCCTAAATTTCACTCAAGAAAATAATAATAACTACAGATGCATAAATTTTTTATTTCTGAAAAATGCAGAACTTGAAAATTAAAACCAACAAATGGCAAACACCAAAGCAGCCCAACAAGAACTGACAAATAACAAATGATATCACACAGTTCCATGCATGCACATGTGCCATCCCATGAAACCCAACTGTCGAATTGTGAGACTGACAAATTGTGGACCTCAAATTGCGAGGCATCACTGTATCTTGTTTTTTATAACTACTATAGATTTCCACTTCATTTTCTCTTTATTATGAAGAAAAATATAAGAAAATAGAACTTTATTCTGTTTGCTGCTGTAAAATATTTAATTTTTTAATTAATTAATTTAATTTTTGTTGGCATTGTAATAAAAAATGACATTAACTGATGATATTAAATGAAAATTTATTGTATATCATTTTGCAGAAGTTGATAAGATGATATCTGACACAACATTGTTGTTATGCATAACCATATCAACTAATTTAAGCTTGTATTAAAGTTTAAAAAATATGTTGATGAGCAAAACTCTGATTAAAGCAAACATTAGAAACTTTTTTTAACTCTTAAATATTGTTGGGGCCTCTTACTTCCAATACTTTAATATTTTATATTTATAAATTTGAAGATAATATTTTAAAATATATATTTTCAAAGTTTTTCACAAATTTCAAAAGTAATTAAATTGCATCTTAGGATTTCCTAGACCAGCCCTTCTTAAACCTTATTCTAGAATAAAATTTAGTTTGGTTTTTCTTACAACATGGGGCTTTATTATTTTATGTAATCACAAAAAATAAGATAAGTTTTAATTACAAATAAATTTGCCCATCAGATGTTAAATAAAAATACCTAATTTCTAATAAAATTTATTGACTTAAATTAATATAATGATTTTGAATTATATTAATTTAATTATTAATTAGCAATATATATCATCATCAATTAAGAAATATGCAACTACAGATATTAAATTTTTAGCTTTTAATTTAATTATTCTAATATATAAATCTGTTTTATAACAATTATCATCAGTTTAATGATAAAATTACATAGGATAATACTACAAAAGGATATATCTGCAATTTTATATTTATAAAATATCATAATAGCCATAATTATTTTTAAAATAAATATGATTTGTGCTTCCAACAGTCACGTGTGCTAATTGACTTTTTTATTCCCATCACTTGCAGAAAAATTTCTGCATATTTGGATTGTGAATAGTGAATCATCATAATCATCATAAAACCAGGATTTTAAAAGAAATTTTGTAAGTCTATCACTAACTCAAAAAACTGCTTGATATCCGGTCAGATAAAGTTCAATATCATTCAAGCACAAACCAGCAGTCAAGAAAAATTTTACTACTTTCTGTTAATAAAAGCTCTTGTTTTTTCTTGACTGCTGGTTTGTGCTTGAATGATATTGAACTTTATGAAATTTTGTAAAGTTTTTTTAAAGCATTTCTGTATATACTCACATATAAGCAAGAACTTTTCCTAGAAAAAATTTCTGAAGGAGGATCGACTTATATACAAGTCAAACAAAATTGGAAAATTTTTGGTAAGATTCCTGACTCAGTCATGCTGCATTCCCATTGCACTTTCATGCTAGCTGTGCTCCATCATATTTATTTCCAAGATTATCATCATACTGATTCTTTCAATATTTTTTTGTTAAAAAAATGTGAATATGTATGACTGCATATAAATTAATATTTTTGTAGATGCTTAATATTAGATACTGCACAAATACAATGCCCCCTGCAGGTGGGGGTTAGAATACACCCGCCATCTGGCCCGCGTGTCGTAAGAGGCGACTAAAGGGTTCCCAATCTTAAGGTGTGAGCTACCATGCCAAGAAGATGAATGGCGAAGGGAAAGAAGTCTTGAACGGTGCCTGTCCAGAGCTTGGTTGACTCTAGGCAGATGGGGGAAACTTCCGGGACCTTGTGTGGGTACAGGCGGGCCATGCCCACATCAACATTTTTCACCTGCCAGTCCAAAACCTCTTATGGATGAAAACTTAAATAAAACCCTAATTAAAAACTCAAAAATGTCATCGGGCCCTCTATCAAAGAGAGCCCTCACGGATGCCAAAGTTGCGGGTATTAGTATTACACCATCTCCAATCCACCAATATGAGGCTTATTGAGAGACAGTTGCAGACTGCTTTAAATCGGATCACTAAATGGTCTTCCGAGAATGGGTTTTCGTTTTCGCCACAAAAGACATCTTGCGTCCACTTTTGCTGAAGACGTGACCTCCATCCGGATCCGGAGGTCTTCCTAGCTGGCGTTCCCATTCCCATGGTGAATGAAGCCAAATTTTTAGGCATGATTTTTGACCGAAAGCTCACTTTCCATCCCCATCTGTTGCATCTTAAAGGGAAATGTACCAGAGCATTGAACATTTTGAAAGTTCTCTCATCCTTGTCCTGGGGCACAGACCGCTGTTCAATGCTACGTATTGAAATGTACCAGAGCATTGAACATTTTGAAAGTTCTCTCATCCTTGTCCTGGGGCACAGACTGCTGTTCAATGCTACGTATTTACTGGTCGTTGATCCGATCAAAGCTGGACTATGGATCTGTGATTTACAGTTCAGCTAGAGATTCTGCTCTTCGGATGTTAGACCCCATTCACCATCAGGCACTTCGTTTGTGCACAGGGGCATTCCGCACATCACCTGTTCAGAGTCTGTATGTAGAAGCGTTTGAGCCTCCACTTTCCTTCAGGAGGAAGCAACTGTCCCTCTACTACTACACCCAATTGAAGTCTCTCCCAAAGAATCCCGCCACAGTGATGAGAATTGTAATACTGGATTATGTTGCGTCAATTGTGGTGGAAATCATCCAGCATACTCTTGATCTTGCCCCACTTGGAAAGTCGAGAAAGACATTCAATCAATCAGAGTTACTCAGAACATCTCTTATGCCGAGGCTCGCAAGCAAGTCGCCCCATTTCATTTGGCGAAGACGTTTGCAGCTGCAGTGAAGACTAAAAACACCAATTCCATCGGTGTTCAAACTGAGATCTCCTGCCCACCTACTGAATCATTTGCAGAATGGATGAGAAAGAACTGCACTCTTTCTCAGACACCGAAAACATCATCTAGAACCACCGTTATTTCAGTAGCAACTAGTCCCCAACAATCCACATCAAAAAACAATACTTCCAAGCAACAACGGAAGAAACGCCTTGAACTCGAAAAGCCAATAGCAAGAGACACCAGCCAGGAGCGAACAGAGGTATCTGTTGACAGCTCCGAAGAGATGGAAGTGGGGAATACTACCTCACAACCAAATGAAAAATTACCAAAGAATAAAAAAGGGAGAACTCCGATTCTCCCTCCCAATTAAATGCCTTAATGTTCCATTCCATAATTCAATGGAATTGTCGTGGTCTCCGCCACAATCTTGCTGACATCAGGTCTATAATATCCTCCTTCAGCCCATCCTGCCTTGCGCTCCAGGAAACACACCTTAATCCTGGTGATACATTCTCGTTAAGGAGGTATAGCATCCACCGAAAAGACTGTACCAATCACAATCGTGCAAGTGGTGGTGTTGCAATTTTAGTGGCCTATCACATCCCATCTTTGCAGTTTGCCTTAACATCAATCTGCAGGCAGTAGCTATCCGTATTTCTGTTGGTTACACTTTCACACTTTGTTGCATCTACCTGCCACCAAACGAAAGAATAAATGGATCCGATCTTACTTCTGTAATCAATCAGCTACCTACACCATTCCTTCTTTTAGGCGATTTCAATGGACACCACCACTTATGGGGTTCTGATAATATCAATCAACGTGGTAGGACCGTTGAAAAATTCCTATCCAATCATAATCTTGCCCTATTCAAAAAACAAACTTCCAACTTAATCTTGCCCTGATAATATCAATCAACGTGGTAGGACCGTTGAAAAATTCCTATCCGATCATAATCTTGCCGTATTCAACACCAATCTTGCCCTATTCAAAAAACAAACTTCCAACTTAATCTTGCCCTCGGAATCCGTACCTATTTTCATGCGCCTTCTTGAAATTTTACTGCCATCCATCTCTCGATATGCACTCCTGACCTCCTACCAAAGTGGGACTGGCACATCAGTGACAACCTTCTTGGTAGTGATCATTTCCCCATCTTTTTAACATCTCTGGGGGCTGGTAGCTGTCACCTTTCCCGCCTGACAAGATGGAGGACCGAGTCTGCAAACTGGAAGCTTTTTACTACCCTTGCTTCGATCTCTTCATCCATGGTGGAGACTATAGATATCGAAACGGCAGTCAAAACTGTCACTGCATGTATTATTGAAGCAGCTGAGATTTCCATCTGTAAAACATCATCAAGATTTCCTAAACACACTAAATCTTGGTGGAACGATGACTGTGAGGAGTCCCATAAGAAACAAAAGAAGGCTTGGGGTATTTTCCGCCGGTATCCCACTCAAAGAAATCTCATTGCCTTCAAACATGCAAAGGCCAACTTTCGAAAGATCCGCATCAGAGCCAAAGGGATTCTTGGAGGAGGTACATTTCTACCATCACATCTTCTACTAGCTCCAAGGTGGTTTGGGACAAGATTCAAAAGATCAACAGGACATCAACATCACAACCCATTTCCATGCTCGAACATAACGGTAGAATTGTAAGCGACTATTAGGGTATTGCTGATCTGCTAGCTTCAACATTCTCATCTATTTCCAGCAACAGCAATTATCCTGATTCTTTTCGATCTTTAAAGTCGCGTGTGGAGAATACTCCCTTGATCTTCAGGCCCTCTACACCTGAAGATTATAACAACAATTTCACAATGGTGGAGCTTCTCACATCTTTGAACCGTTCAGGCAACACTGCTGTAGGACCAGACTCCATCCACTACAGCATGTTGAAACATCTGTCACCCTATTCACTCTCCAATCTTTTATTCCTTTATAATCGAATCTGGGTAGAGCATGTGTTCCCATCATCATGGACTAGAGCTATTGTTATCCCTTTCCCTAAGCCAGGAAAAGATCCTAAGAACCCCTTCCATTATTGACCAATTGCTTTGACTAGTTGCCTTTGCAAGGTACTGGAACGTATGGTGAACTACCGCTTAATATATTATTTAGAAAAATTTGACCCCCTCTCACCGTACCAGAGCAGATTTCGTTCCTTTAACCCATTTATGCCTAAGATAAAACTACTGAAAGAAAATTGTAAATATTCATATATATTACTAAACAGAACATGAATGATTGAAAAAAAATTATAGTCTAGGACAAAAACGTATTATTTGGATTTACATTAATTGTAATGGAAAAAATTGATTTGGATTACGAACTTTTCGGATCACAAACAGGGTCAGGGAACGGATTATGTTCGTGAACCGATGTATCACTGTATATATAATATATTGGAACATATTAACTTATGAACAGTCATACATATTCACATATATTTTAATAATATTGGGTTGTCTGAAAAGTCATGATGCATTTTCGTAACAGATGGCGATTGTTCATTTTTGGAAGTACTAGTGTTATTCAATCTATGTTATTGTTATGTCATTTAACAGCTAATAATTTTAGCTTCATTTTTAAAAAAATTGATCCATTTTTTTTATTTTTTACAAATTTTACAAGTTGAAGATGGAAGACCAAACTTTGCATTTTCGCCATATTTTATTATTTTACTTCCATAAAGGGAAAAACGCACCTCAAACTTGTGAAAAGTTGCATAAAGTTTATGGTGACAATGCTCTATAAGAACATCAGTGCCAACGATGGTTCACAAAATTCTGTGCTGGTGACTTTGATCTCAACGATGCTCCTCTGTCGGGAAGGCCAACCAAGGTTGATGATGATAAAATAAAAGCATTAATTGAGTCAAACCATCATTACATGACATGAGAGATTGTAGAAACATTAAACATCCATCATTCAACCGTTCACGACCACCTGAAGAAACTGGGATACATAAGCAAGCTCGATATTTGGATTCCTCATGAACTAAAAAAAATTTCATTTGACAACATGCATAAACATCTGCGATATGATCATTAAACATGAGGAAAATGATCCTTTTTTGAAGGGATTGATAACTGATGATGAGAAGTGGATTGTTTATAACAATGTGATGCACAAACAGTCTTGGTCCTGGCATGATGATCTGCCTCAAACAATATCAAAAGCAGACATTCATCAGAGGAAGATTATGCTCTTAGTGTGGTGGAATTTTACAGGTATCATGTTTTTCGAGATTCTATCAAGGAACCAAACAATCAATTCAGAAGTGTACTGTCAGCAATTGAACAGTTTGAATGAATCCATCATCCAGAAACATCCAGAACTCATTAATCGTAAAAGAGTTATATTCCATCACAACGCAAGACCACACCCTAATCTGATCACCCGTCAAAAAATATTGGAGCTTGGATGGGATGTGTTATCACTCCCACTATACTTGCCTGACTTTGCACTGTGAACTTCCACTTGTTTCGCTCTCT
This sequence comes from Olivierus martensii, assembly GCA_000484575.1. NCBI lineage: Eukaryota > Metazoa > Arthropoda > Arachnida > Scorpiones > Buthidae > Olivierus > Olivierus martensii. The sequence goes on along the minus strand of AYEL01087495.1, from coordinate 16,306 downwards.
TCAAAACTCCTTGCATGGTATGATATTCAATTCAGATGAGACTGTAAATCAGCACCTTGTTCAGTTTTTTGCCGATAAAGACAGGTCATTCTATGAACAAGGAATTATGAAATTCCCCGAAAGATGGCAAAAGGTTATCAAGCAAAATGGGCAATATATCTTTGATTGATCTTTGTTCTTTATATAAATAAATACACTTTATAAAACATAGAAAAAATGCATCATGACTTTTCAGACAACCCAATACAATGAATAAATTAACAATTTTTATTGAGAATAAATATAATGGATTACATAGCTAATGCAGAAGCATAATAAAAATATATCATCACTAAGCAGACAATATTAATAATTTTACGAAAAATTTTAAATTTTTAACTAATTCATGTATAAGCTTTCTCTTAATAAAAAACTATTTTCCATCTAACATCTCTAATTCCATCTAACTTAATCTAACTTATATATAAGTCTATTTGTTAATTTTAATTTTTATATTTTAAATTTAATATTTGTTTTTCTGTATAAAGATATTTTAAAAAAATAATGATGTAATTTTTGAAAACATTCATTTAGCTGGAAAAAAAGATGACATACAACCAGAAATGAAAGACATTCATTCATCTGCTCTTGTTTTACGAGAAGATTTTGAATCTAGTGATGTTTTTGATCAGACTTTGTGGTCTAAAGTATCTAGAGGAAAATTGGATGAGCAATGCGGAAATATTCTACATGGAAAAGCTGCTAGTTTTTGTGAACAATCTGGATCTCGATCACTGGTAAAAACTTTTATAAATTTAATTCATAATAAATTTATATCAAGAAAATTAATAATTTGTTATTTAAATTAAAATTAAAAATTTTTTTGGTTAAGTAAAAAAATTTCATAGCATAAAATAAAAAATCTTAAAATTTAACTTGAATATAACAATTTGTTTTCTTTTTTAAGGTTTAATGTAATTGTCTTATATTAACACCTATCTAAACTATATAACTTACTAGTTAATATTTAATAAAATTAGTTTTTAATATTCAAAAATTTAGTTCTATGTCTAAATGAAGTAGAATAATATTATAAGAAAAAAATTTAATTTGCAAGAATAATGTTTTTGACTATTTAAACAATAATTCTTAAATATGCAAAATATTCAACTGATATGAAACGTTTTTAAAATATAATATATAATAGTGAATTAAATACTTGTATATTGATTTTTTTCATTATAATAATAATAATTATTATTATTTGTTGTCAATAAATTTTTTAACTACAGACATATTAACAAGTCTTAAAGCAGGTGTTTAAATCACAAAAACAACTTATTGTAATAGTGCTTTTGGCTTTTCAATTCATCAGTTACATATTATAAAAGAAGAAAAAATTTTAATAAAATTTTCAAATGTTCTATATGTAACAAAAAAAAACATTTTTTTAAATATAAATGCTAGAACATTATAAGTACTAAATAGTCAATCAATCAATCAATCAATCTTAGCCATTCAATCGTGTCCAATTCTTGGCTATTCTATGGGTCATGTCCCTCCATGTCTTCCTTCCCTGACCAATTCCCGCAGTTCCTCGATGTTCTTGCTCGTGTCCTTCTTGATTGTATCCAGCCAATGGGTCTTTGGTCTTCCTCTAGATCTTGTTCCACTCATCCTCCCCAGCATCACATCCTTCTCCAGCGAGTTGTCTTGCATCGCATGACCGAAAAAATCAGCTTCTGCCTGGTGATCTTGCCTTCCAGGGAAAAATCAGAATTGATGCGCTCCAAGACTGACTTGTTGGTGACCCTCGCTGTCCAGGGGATCCTCAGGAGTCTTCTCCAGCACCACAGTTCGAATGCGTCAATCTTTCTCCTGTCTGCCATTGTTAGGATCCAGGTCTCACACCTGTAGGTTGTGACAATGACCATGCTGAAGTATCATATTGCCGTATTCATTTATTATAGGATTTGAATTCATTAGCTTTTTTGTGCCAAATTTTAACGTTGACTTAACTAGCATAGCATGTCACAATGATAACATAATAGCCACGTGACATCGCACATTGTTACGACATCATTATGGCATTCGTCACTTATGCTTTCTGACGTCACTCATAGTATGTCACAATGACATCATATTGAAACGATTGTGCGTTATCGTAAATTCCAACATCATTCTGAAGTATTTAAATGAACGTATTTTCGTTACCATTTCAAAACACTTCAGCTGCTAGGGCAATCTCGACTGAGGACCTGCAGAATTGAGAGCAGTCTCGAGGCCAAGTTTGGTCCCGATGTGTCAAATGGTGCGGAAGCCTTTCTGCAACAATAGACACACAAACAGACATTGCAATATATATATATATATAGATTTATTTATTATGCTTCATTCAATTTATATAAATAATCTCTTTTAGACTCTATACATTGTATCCATTAAGAGGAAGTTCGGTTGATTTAAATAGGTACAAATGTGTTATAATATTTGTAGGTATTTAAATCAATGTCTCTCCTACAATTTTAACCACCTTGGAGGATCCGGGTTCAAATCCGGGTCCCACACCTCCAGTTTTTCAGGAGGGGTCAGGGCCTGGTTCGTTGAACCCCATCCTTCAGCCATCCAATTGGCTCCATCATAGGTGTTGGTCAGCTTGTGATGGGCTCTATAAGTGCCGCTGCCAGATAATGAATATCCCATGAGGATATGGCGGCTTAACCCAACTAACTTAACCTAATCTAGAATTTTAATGGCAGTTTGTTCCGCTTCAATTCAATTTACTACAGATTTTTCTCTTTTTATTCTATTGAATAAAAATAAATCGCATGGTGTCAAGTCTGCGTATGAGGTGAATGAGTAATAATAGATATATCTATCTTTCTAGATCTTATTCTTCAAAATTTGTCATTAAACAGACTTTGATAGTCCTTTTAAATGCTTTAAAATATCAGTTATTTAGTATTATAGAGAAGACCTACAATCCAAAAAATTAAAAGATATACACTGTTGCCAGATATTTGTTCTAATAATATCCAAAAGATTTTTTCAATTTTTTAAATGATTTTGAATAATTAAATAAATTGCCTATAATCTTAATATATATTATGTAAAATTTATAAAATATGTGAATGTAGAAACATTTAAGTTTTACTCGAAAATTATTCGAGCAAATTATGTTCTTTTAATAATTTTCACTTATTAAAAGAACATAATGCATATTGTTAAAAATATTCAAACGTGTTTTATACAATATTTTATTCAATTTTATAAATAAATAATAGTCAACAATAATTAGATCACCTTAACATATAATATGTATAAAGTATAAATTTTTGTACAAGAGCTTCGTCAGCCATTAATTTGAAGCTTTTAAATTAATGTTTTCGCTTCCCGGGATTGAAGATCCAGGGAATTGATTTTTGGGAAGTAAATATTTTATGTTATGCAAGAATGTTGAAGATTTTTTAGTGGGAAAAAAATGCTTGTTATGTTGGTGCATGATACAATCTTTGTATTCATGCACAAACATAATAGGCAACAAGTTAGGTAATGGATTTACTATATGAAGTGGTGTTGTTTCTGTGCGTGAATGAGAAAAAGATAATTTTGGAGAAGAGTTCAAGACTCCAAAAAATTCAATTTTTAAATTAGAAACCAATATTGCGCATAAAAGTACCCAACAGTAATATTAGTTTAAAAATTATATAACTAATATTTCCGACATCTTTTCTTTGGACTAGTCTAGTATCTTCTTTCTTTTGAAGTGTCTTTGCAACTAACCAAAACATTATGAGAAAGAAAGCATTGTTAGAAATTGTATCCCCATGGTCGAGTAAATAAAGTTTAATTTTCTAATTCTGATTCTAAAATAAAGATTACAAATTAGGAATCACATAAATGGAATCCTCAACTAATCTGTGCAGAAGTTGTTTTGAGTAGCATTTTTTATATTTTATGGTAAGATTTATCCAAACTATTTTTTGCTATTTCGGAATGGATTTTGTAGAATTTGAAATTTTCGGTGGAATCAAACATATTATGTGCTATCTCACTGCCCCCGAAAATTATTTTTTAATGAAATTATTACTATCTTCGTCACTATACCCCAACTAAATCTTTTTGCCACTAAAATTTTCTAAACTAAATCGCTTGATTTTGTTTAGGATATTTTTAAACATTTTTTTCTCGAAAAATAATTTATTGTTTTAATTTAGATAACTACATAATCGGAAATAAATTTAATCGAGTACATTTTTTGTGGTAAATTTGTAGTAAATTATCAGCTGAACTAAAATGATGCAATACTGTAATTATAACTTCATAGAAAATAAAATTGAAAAATGTTTATAAGATTTAATAGCATTATCTTCTTATGTAAACTATTTCTGCACTGTCTGTCACATATGTGCATTATTTCTCCTCTATTATATAAAATATACAGATGCTATACTTGCAGATATATAAAATATAATATAGTATATCTATGTAGAGATTACTAAAGTACTTTAAAATTACGAATACTAGGTGTAGCTGATTTGTTTATTACAATTTCCAGTATATATATCATGAAACTGAATAAATTTTCTTAATCAAAATAAAATATAAAATGTTTATAGGCCTATATAGTATTTGAACACATCACACTTTTAGAATGTTGAATTATTCTCTAGTCTTACATCCATATTGCTTAATTACAATTCTGTAGTCACGTATTGAATCGCTTTATTTCGCCAATTTTACCAACGAAATTAGCACGCACTTAATGGCTTTCAGAATCATCCTACTTCCTGTCATCTTTAAATTATCAATTATAAAAGTTTGTTGAAAAATAAGATCTGATGAATGGTTATCGAGTTTAGTTCAAAATCTTGTCGTGTGAGCTTAACTTCGAAGACAAAATATTATGTTGCTGTTTCTATATCATAATTTCTAAAGGACTATGAAGCCATATGGTAGCGCCACTTTAGTTACTATCCTGATCTGATATTATCATTTATTTTTGGAGCGAATTAATCTTATGATTATTCTGCTTCCACTTCCTTCAATTCTGGATGGTTGGCTGGATGGCCGCGTGGTAAAGCAGTTCCGGATGATCCGGATTCAAATCGGGATCCCACATCTCCAGTTTTTCAAGAAGAGCCCAGAACCGGCCCATTGAACCCCATCCTTCAACCATCCGGTTGACTCCATCATGCGTATTGGTCAGCCTATGATGGGCTCTATATATTACTCGTGAGATATGGTGACATAACATAACCTAACCTAACCATTCTTTAGTCGGCAGGATTGGCCGCTTGGAAACGCTTCGACTTTCCATTCTGGAGGACCCGGATTCGAGTCTCGGGTCCTCCAGAAACCCTTTGAAAATATTTATCATGGGGTCCGGGCCTGACCTGTCGATCCCTGTCTTCCACAATCCGGCTGACCCCTCCGCGGGATGGGCAGACTGTGGAAGGGCTTGTTTCTTCCCGCCACATAGTACTCTACCAGAATGGAGTGTGGCGTCATCTATTGACATAAAAAACCTAACCATTCTGGAGAAATCGTTCAATTTCCAAATTTCGGAAGGGATCCAGGCCCAGATCGTTTGAACCCAACCCTATCGTTTGAACCTGACAGCTCGTGGTGGGACATTTCCATGGAACGTGGAAAAGTCCCGCCGTTTAGTATTTACTCACTGAGTAGAAAGCGGAATAAAACCACAGGGGATCCATAAGTTAAGAAACGCTGTCCTAGAGGATGCGTGTGTTAAAAATAATCAAAATTGATTCGTTATTAATGCTCATGTTAGTTAATCGATTTTGATCATTTTAAGTGCACAATTCTCTTCATTTAAGTTGGATAACATTTACATAATCCAGTACATCATTTTGACAAAAAACGTCGTGCTTGATATCATCTAATATAGATCATTTTTCAATTCTATTGATCTCCTAAAGCAGGGGATGGAGAACTTTTTCAAGGATTCGTGCCAAAATTTGCTAATTTCTTTTAAAAATTATCCTATGTGTGCCGATCTGAATTTTAAAACAATACAGTAAATTCCAAATTAACCGGATTAGTCAGAAAATTAATCCCCCGGATAATCCGAAAAATACTAAAAAAATCGAATTATGGACAATATGAATTTAATATCAAATAAATAATAAATTGCATACATACATATGCAGTATTCAAATGTTATGATTTATTGAAAATGGAAACAAGAAATTATTTTAAAATATTCGTAATTTTAATTCGATTCAAATTTTGATTGCTCCTAAGATAATAAAAAACGAATCTGGGACGCTTAAATATCTTTCAGATATTCCCTATCTGAGATAAAAACATCGATAATCGGTAACTCGGATTATCAGGAGTTTATTGTATATCAACTCCAAGTTTTACGTGCCAAAGAAACAAGAAATTATTTTAAAATATTCGTAATTTTAATTCGATTCAAATTTTGATTGCTTATCATCTAAAATAATAAAAAACGAATCTGGGACGCTTAAATATCTTTCAGATATTCCCCATCTGAGATAAAAACATCGATAATCGGTAACTCGGCTTATCAGGAGTTTATTGTATATCAACTCCAAGTTTTACGTGCCCAAAATATTTTCCACTGTGCTACCTTTGGCACACCTGCCATATGTTCGCCACTCCTGCCTTAGAGGATTCCAATATTGTGCACATAATGTGTATTTCATTCAGAATGGATAATATTTACCTGAGATATTTCCCAAAAGTTGTGAAGTATCTTTACTTAAATTAATATTGATCAATTTCAATTCACTTGGTCCTCTAGTGTGATCTAATAATATCCAAATCAGAAAATAAATAAGCACGCTATCGTATTGATGGACGGACAATCGAAAATTTAGGCTAATTCATATTTATTCCATTTAGGAATGGAGAGTCAAAAAATAAGAGAATTTCTATAAATATCGCTTTCTAGAATGATGCAATTAGTAATCTTGGTTGCAATAATATTTTAAAATCATGTCATGTAAATTATTTTTCTTTCTTTATTATGGTTTTCTTAGAAAACTTTCTGATAAATTGAATCATATCTATGCTATGATGATGATGATGATGATTGGAAGGAAGGGGGGCTTTAAACAGCTCTAGCATTGCTACCAGCCTCCCATAAGAAGTCCCGTCTTAATCACGAAAGATAGTACAGTATCTTCTTCAATGGGACTGTAAAAAGATTTACCGATGCAGGAAAATGCAACTCTAGATCTTACCTTAGCCTTGAAATGACCACAAATTCACATAAAGTATAAAGAGTTTCATCTCCTCCCTGACGTTTCCTACAATTGGGTTAGCTTAGATTAGATTAGGTTAAGTAGGTTAAGTCGCTGTATTTCACTAGGGATATACTGTACCTGGCGGAGCCCACTTATAGAGCCCATCACAGGCTGGCCAGCACCCATGATAAGGTCAACCAGATGGTTGAAAGATGGGTTCAACGAGCCGGGCCAGCACCCCTCCTGAAAAACTAGATGTGTGGGACCCGGATTTGAACCCGGATCCTTCAGGATAGTAAGCCACAGCTTATGACGAGGCCATCTATCCGATCCTATGATTGGAACTATCAGAAATTACAAGGAAGTGAAGATCATAGTGCCCTGTAAGGAGCTATGCAACAATTCTAATTTGATTTTTATACAATGCAAACAACTCTTTAGTACTCTGTAAATAAGGACCTAAAATAAGATCCTTTGCTTGCCTTAGTCTAGGAATAGACTTCCAATAGGAGAAATGCTGAACACCCGCCCAAATACATCAGATCTGATGCCTAAGGCAAGCTCAGGTCCAATAAAAAAACGAAAAGTCCCTTCCTTGGCCAACCCATCTGCAACCTCATTGCCCTCTATTCCCTTCTGTTCTGGCACCTAAAAAATTGAGCCCTGTACCTAGTAGTCAGTTCCACAATGATGACTACATTCCCATACAAATTTGGAGGAAAACGGGACTAGCAAGAGCTTTCGATACAGCTTGACATATCCATGTTTGCTAATCCATTTTTTTCAATAAAAATCTTTCTTTAAGATAGATAATATCTGTAAATAAGATAGATTGAAAAATACTTTACAAGTTGATTATATTAACAACATGATTGGCAATCATCGCATTGAAAAATTATTGAAATATAATTTAGATCTTAAATATTTTAATATAAATTTTTTTTATTTGCACTTAAGTCTTTATTTCAGATGATGATCATGAATTTAGTAAAAATCTCATGATATAAAATCGATTATGAATTTTTATTAAAATCAAACAATATCGTTCTTTGTCCTGCATTAAATTAATTCGGTATAATAAGAAATACATAATTATTTTTTATAAGAATTAATAGACTAATAATGTCCATTTATTTAGATAATTTTAATTTAAATTATTATCTGATAAAAATTTGTCTTAAAGTATTTTAAAACTTTGCACAACTATTCGCTAATTTAAATAAAGTTACGTGACAAGATAGAAAGAAAGAAACGTCAACTTTATTGGACATAAGCGTAATCTCAATCATGTAAGTTTTAATATTTAATGTAGGTTTTGTTTAATTGTATTTCTCGCGTATTTATGTAATTTTTAATTCACTACCTTTTTAAACTTTAATTATACATTAAAATGTTGCTGAATATTGGCTCCTTCGCTCCATAAATTATTTTATTGATTAGATAAATTTCATATCAGAAAATGTTTCGAAGAACCTAAATGATGTACTTTTCTTTTCTTCCTCCTCCTGTTTATAATTCAAAAATTATCATTTTTGAAGTATAAACAGGAGGAAGAAAAGCTAAATACCATTTTTCACAAAAAACCAGAATCTTGCTCTTAACCTTTTTATTGTTTTGAAAAATCGCATTGATAGGGGATGAATAGATAGGATTCTACTTTGACTGTTTCTCGTTTTCGCGGCGACGCGCGAATACATTAAATGATGATACAGTAAGACCCCGTTTAATGCGGGGATACGTTCCAAAAAAAACCAAGCTCAGTATGAAACAGCGTTAAACGAACTCATCTTAACACGCAAATAATGAGGATAGGGGAAATAGTACAGCGAATAAAAAAATACATACCCATTTTTTATTTTATTTTATAAGACGTATTATATTTATTTTATTACATTAATTATAGATATTTTTTGCTAATATCGATTTGTATTCATAAATCATTCATGAAAATCCAAAAATATTTGAGTAAGTAATTTATGTTATGATGAGGAAGGTTCTTCCTCACTTGACACTTTATTTTTTCCTGTCAAGAATTCATCTAACGTCGTTTCCCTTTTCCTCTTTCGTTCAATAAGCAATTGTCGAAAGGCAAGAAGCATCCATGATACTTCTTATCTTTGAACTTCTCTCAAAATTTGTATCATTTTGTATAAACTGATCCATAATTTCTGTAACAATGGCTAAACTTTTTGACAGAAACACCGATGAAAGAAAAACGTTCTACTTCAAGCAACTATAGTTTGCAGTGTTAAACTTTCGTATGTACTGCACTGCGATACGGCATAATAGTATCAAAGCAACAAATTCGTACGATTTCGGATTTGAGCATAAAGGCTGGGTCTGACAGGCGCATTTACGTCAGTACGCTGACGTAAATGCGTCGCGCACGAACGTCGAGCGTACCGAAAACGTAAATAAACGAAATCGTTTATCTATGGCTAATTACTGTGACATTATTTGAAGTTAGTTGATTCAACATGGATAGCGAAACTCAAGAACTGTTAATCGTTTATCTATGGCTAATTACTGTGACATTATTTGAAGTTAGTTGATTCAACATGGTTTTCGAAACTCAAGAACTGTTTTTTTTTTTTTTATCGATGGTTTCATTTATAAATCTATCGAATTTTCTCATTTCTTTCAGAAATGCTTCATTATTAAACGCACACATGGTATCTTCTCTACTAGCCATAATTTGAATTACGAAATAAAACAATCTCTCTCCTGATTGGACGAATGGCCAACGTACTCTTGGCGCAGCGTCTAGCAATATACAGGAAGTGACACCATCAGCGTCGATACGCCGACGTATTTACGTCGCGTTTTACGCTGTGAGACTCAGCCTTAACGGGATTTACGTGAGTATTGATTCAAAAACTGCGTCAAAGTGAATCAGTAAAAAACATAGAATTCGGAAAAAACGCGTTATATCGACGCAGCATTAAACGGAACAACGTTAAGCGAGGTCTTACTATAATATATATAATCATATTAGCATATAACATGCATTATATGATGATATAATGAAGTAAATGTTAATATCATTCACATGCATATTAGCATCTACTTCATAGAGCACGAAAAAAATGACACGCATTAGGCGCGGTTTCCACTGTACGATTTCGTCCTGCACTACGCCGTCCCTAGTTTGTCTCTTTGCTATTATTAGTTGCAGAATGTCTACAGTTTTAGTATTCTAATAATAATCTATAGTCTATTTATACTATTTTAGAGTAATTAGAATTTTTGTAAAATGTTTGTTTTTTTGAATATAAAAACAATCATATTTTCATACAAATAAAATTTGTTTGAACAAATGCTTACAGTAATATTTGCTTATTATTTATTTGAAATTTAACTTCAAATAAATTTTTTCATAAAAACAATATATTGAGTTCATGTTTTTTTTCTTTTTATTTAGAGAACTTATATTTGTTTGAACTTATTTAAAAATAATAATTTAATTTTTCTTACTCAATATTAACATAATCTTTTTCCCTTAAAAGACTTTCATATAATTCCTTTATAAATATTTCAGAAAGACCATAATCAGCATTCTATAAAGAATTAAAAATAAAATGTTATGAACTGTTATTTTTCAAGAGATCTATGTTTAAATAAATATTAAAAATTAATTAAAAAATATTTTTAATACTAAAATATTAACTTTGAAAAGTTGAAGGAAAGTTTCTTTATCAACAATTCCTTCAGCATAAATTAATATATCCCTGATATCAATTTTCTCTCTCAATAATTCTCTAGTTATTTCTAAAGGGTGATCTGAAATTATATAAATGTTTATCTGCATTATTGTTATATCTATAAATTTATGATAAATCAAGTATGTATATAAGTCTAAAAATTCATTTTTGAAAATTATTTTTAATTGCTTGAAAATACAATACAATATTTGAGCCATTCACAAGCCAAATCGATTAACTCCACTATTTTGAATTTTTTTAAAATTTTAGTGTCAATACACTTGATTGACTATTAACTATTTATAATAAAAATAAATTTTCTTAATAGGCTTAACACCACTAAATGACAAAAATTTTTTTGGTCATTGAATAATAATTTATTTCAGAAGCCAATTTGATTAACTCCATATTCTAATGTAAATCGTGGCAATAATGAAATTCAAACGTTTATAAGTGTCGTATTATGCCTAAGACATGTTTTTGAATTTACCTTTCAAAGTTAGAAATATATTTTCACATCTTTTAAAATCAACTAAATTGGAAGGATCAATTGAGAGATGTGTAGGAAAGGTGCAATACTGCCTACATGAAAGTTTGGCTAACCAATTTTTATTCAATAAATTTTTTGATTTTAGTCAAGATCTTTCTTTATCATCTAGGATACGACAATAAGAATTTAGTTAAGTAATTTTTTAATACAATAGCATATATTAGATAATAATGGTAAGCTGTTCATTTTGTCATAAAAAATTAAAATAATTAATTGGTTACTGTTATATGTGGATATGAATAGAATAATGCCTTTGTAAAATAAATAATTTATTATACTAAGTAAAAGATGATTAAAATCAAAAATAAGGTGGACCATATGGAGACTTTACTGCGACCATAACTCGATGACTGCGACTAAAAGTTGGTTCCCACTAGCATAGAACCATGGCTAAATACGCGCATGTTGTGTGTTGCATATTGTAGATAAAGCAGCATGGTTTTGATGTCATATCGCAGAGTAAAAATCACTACCGTCCAGTGTCTGCAAAGATTTAACTTTTTTGAGACTGTAAAATCCGTCGAGATAATATCCACCAATGAAATCCATGCATTTTGTGAAGTTGAATGGTTGGAAACCTTGGGAGTCAAAATAGTGGGATTCTCTTTCATTAAATCTCACCTCTTTAATCAAAATTGCATAGAAACATTGTTTGTATTTCGTCTTATAAATATTTTCGATCCAACATTTTCTCTTCCTCGATTTTGTTTCAGTTTCCTCATTTACTGCAGTTAATAGCATCATTTGGTAAACAGCACGAGTCTTTCGTTGCTTAGCGTCCATTTTGTTTTACACAAAATGAATTATGGGGACAGAACTAAGAATCTTGGGGAAAGCGAAGCTTATCGCAACTGTGGGAATCCGCAAACGGAATTGCCCCCGCATTTATCTGCGACGGTTTTTGACTGTTCCATTTTCTGCGTTTTGCTGGATGAAATCGTACAGTGGAAACCGCGCCTTAAGGCGCACTATAACGTGGTTTCTCATTCATTAAATTTGATGTTGTTATTATTATTATTTCTTTTCACTTGCCAAATCGATTAACTTCATCAGTCACACAAAAATTGTAATAAAAATAACGATTACTCCAAGGATATACTATCTTATGCATTTCATATGTCGTTAGATAAAAGCTACACTTGTAATAATACATTCTACAATGTTTATTTGAATTTATATTTTAAAGAGAATTTTAAAAAACAATGTATATTATTTTATCATTTTTCTCTACTTTTTGTTTTGTGGAGTTAATCAGTTTGGCAAGTGAAAAGAAATAATAATAATAATAATACCATCGAATTTAATCTTCGAAATATTTTTAAAAATAAGTTAATACAGTATATATTTCAAATGTTAAACAAAATTTTGGTTGCTAGATAATGTCAGAGCATTGGGAGAACGAGGTCGAACGCAAAGAGTTAAGGTTGGTTCCCACTATCTGTCGTGGAAAACGGAACAGTCAAAAACCGTTGCAGATAAATGCGGGGGCAATTCCGTTTGCGGATTCCCACAGTCGCGATAAGCTTCGCTTTCCCCAAGATTCTTAGTTCTGTCCCCATAATTCATTTTGTGTAAAACAAAATGGACGCTAAGCAACGAAAGACTCGTGCTGTTTACCAAATGATGCTATTAACTGCAGTAAATGAGGAAACTGAAACAAAATCGAGGAAGAGAAAATGTTGGATCGAAAATATTTATAAGACGAAATACAAACAATGTTTCTATGCAATTTTGATTAAAGAGGTAAGATTTAATGAAAGAGAATCCCACTATTTTGACTCTCAAGGTTGCCAACCATTCAACTTCACAAAATGCATGGATTTCATTGAATCAATCATGAATTGCATCATGAATTTATATTTTAAAGAGAATTTAAAAAAACAATGTATATTATTTTATCATTTTTCTCTACTTTTTGTTTTCTGGAGTTAATCAGTTTGGCAAGTGAGCGGCTCATTTGAAAACTTCAAAATATAGTCAAATATTAAAATTTATATTCTATAAGATTTATTAAAGTGTAAATAATAATAAATATTTTTACAAATATTGTGACAAATTTACATTTTTCTTAGAAACTTTAAAGTTTGTAGAATAATTATAAAAATATTGGCTTGAATATTTTATTTGCATAAGTAATTTTCATATAAACCAAATTTTATTTTTGTATTCAAATTGTCCATAGGACTAATTATCATTTCTGAATGATATAGAGGCATATCTGTAAGAAATTTCAAAATTTAAATCATCTAACAAATCATTAAACTCTATCTTGCTAATCATTGTCATAACACTTACATAGGAAACACTATAGGCATTATTTATTGTAATGTTTTCTCTCTCTCAACCTCTTCAACAATACAAACAACATTAAATTTAAGCAAGATATACAAATTAAAGTGTATTATCTGCCCTATAAAGTTTACTTAAAATCCTTACACAACTTTAATTGTATTTAAGTACTATAAAGTTGAATCATTGTTTACTATGTATCAAATCATATTTATTAACCTATTTTTCAAAGGAAAGAAGTATGGTGATCTTACAAATTGTTTTCCTCCAGAAAGAGGATTATAAAATTGCAATGCTCTTTTTATACTCAACTAAAAATTTTTGAATTAGATTTTCATGAAATTTTAATTGAGAGATTCTGCTCATCAAAAATGATCATGATACATCATTCATAAATTTAAAAAATGATGGACATTCAAATTTCTGAGATTTTTACTATTCACTTTTAAATTATTTAATTGTTTATGAAATTGAATAAAAGCTACGGCATTAAAGATGATTAAAATATATTTTTATCAAAGTCATGTCTTTAATCATTCCAAGATAACAGATGTAATCAAAAAATAAGCAATTAAATATAAGATATAACAGTTATAGAAAAATTGAACTAATAATGTGTTTAAATCTTAAATGCTTGCTCATATCATATATTAAAATTATTAGATGTATTTGTCATATAATAAACTAGTAACACAAGTATAAAGAGATTAAATCTAAGTTTCAACCATAACAAATTGATATATTTTCATTTCACATTTGTTATTAGTTAAAATATTAAGAAATTAATATTTAACACTATTACAAAATCAAACTTCTATAGCATATGAAAATTCATCAGACATATGAAGCAAATGAAAACTAACATACTTTATATGTTACTATTACAATATAATGCAAAGCTTCTTTGCATTCTAAAATATTTTAGATATAATTAAAAATAAATTTTTTTATATAGAAGCTTCCTGATTATGTGCAATTTCAATTTTAACTAAAAATTTTGATGTACAAATAATTATAAAAATTCATGTTTATAATTATCTATACTGCAATAATGAAATTTTACATTGTACTATCATAAAAATTGTTAAGATAATACTGTTTTCAATAATATTGCTATTTATAGCTAACTCTTGATTGTAATATAATATATACTATACATGTGCATTGTATTATTAATACATATTGTATCTTGTGTCTTCTAGGTATGCTGTACATACATCTTATTGTTTATTATTATTATTATAAAATTATATACTTATCTAAAATTTAACTTATACAATGCTTGTAATGAAATTAAGAATTGTATAGTCTGGGAGCTTTTGTACTGTTTAAAGTAAACAATCTGAGCACAGACCATTATTTCTTTCTTTTAATCCTATTTTAGTATGTTGAATTTTTTTGATTGCACTTCCAAATTTAACAGAAAATTCAAATTCTCGTTTTCGTCTAACATCATGAACAATCTGAACAAATTCTTTATTAACAAGTACACCCTGTAATATAATTTATTAACACAAAAGATAAAATGAGAAAATATATCCTATATTATAAATTTTCATACTTTTAAATCTAATTCTTTTAAACTTTTCCAACATGTCTTCAGAATCATTAAAGCTGCTGTTGTATCAAGAGGATTGTATGCTAACTTTTTTAAAAATAACAGAAAAATTATAAATTAGAAAAAAGATAAAGAATATAAATATATAGAAATATTTTACTTTAAATATTTTGAGTGTATTGTTTTCTGCAAGACCTTTTACTATCAGTTTTGCACCATTTGAAGTTATGCGATTAAATGATAAATCAAGTTCTCGAAGTGTTGTATTAGTAGCTAGTACTGCTCTGATAGATGGTGCTACTTCATCTTCAAATCCATTCCATTTAAGACAGAGGATTTCTAGTTTCTTGTTGTTCTGAGAATTAAAAAATTAATTATAAATCTTTATGACAGCAGTCTTAAACAGAAGACCATGGCCCTAATAGATAAGTTAAATCTCATCAGGATATGTGAAGTTTAATTAAAATTTATTTTCTAATTAAAAAATAAAAAATACTAAAATGCATAGACTTAAAAAATATTATTATTATTATAGTACAGTAGTAATATTTATATACTGTATTATATTTATACTATTTATTTTAAATCTATCAGATGTAATAAAAAAAATGATACTATTAAAAGGAATAAATGATATGGATAAAACTAATTCCAAGGATACATGATATATTAAGAAAACTAAAATGTACATAAATCAAAAATGGTTAAGAAGTACTGATGTAAGATAAAAGAAAATTAAAAATACAAATAATAAAAAATTGAAAGAAAGGTGCTTATAAAAATTTTTGTTCTTGAAATAAAACAAATTATTACATTAAGACTCAGTTTTACAATGTCCTATTAAAGTTCCTGTTAGCTTTAGCCACTAATTATCTGTTCACAATTTTTAGATAAATGCTAATTGGTAGTTACTAACTTTGTGAAATGAACATGCACTGAAAGATGAATTTCCACTGAAAAAAACATATTTTTAATTTCTCACCATCAAAAA